>BGZK01001683.1:0-118125 GCA_005406025.1 Eumeta japonica | reverse complement strand
TTTTTTCAATGCATTGCTCAATTTGATTAGCGTCAAAACAGATGGTCAACCAGCTTACTACCAAGCGTATTAAATAAACAAAATAGATTATTACTTTTGATGAAAATGAAATTGGGTATTTCTTCTCTGGTCTAGCTGTTTTTCAAGATACACGAATCAACTGCTTCTCAAATCTTCTTCGAAATCTTGACAACGTTGACTGAAAAGACAAAACTTGGATTTTGGCCATCAAGGAAAGTATTAAAAGAAATTTACCCGTCGGTTTTAAAAATATCCGAATTGCAGATGCATAATCGATTGCACGGAAATATTTACTGAACCCCCTACTGTAGAACAACGCGTTCTCATGTACCCAACTACAAGTCACGGTTTACAGTCAAATATTTGATCGTTATTACGCCCGATGGTTTCGTTTGTAAACCATCAAAAGGGTATGGCGGAAGAGCTACAGATAGTTTCATAACGAATGACTGTGGACTTTATCGTGCATAGAACCAGGGGATACGGTTTTAGCTGACAAAGGTTTCCTCAGATAAAATCGGAACTGCTCAAACGCAATGCCCTCTTGGTGATACCTCCGTTCGCGTTCGACCCACAATTTACAAACTCCGAAATAGATGAAACGTATAAAATCGCTTCAGTCCGAATACATGTCGAACGTGCTATTCAACGGATAAAACTCTGCAATATTTTAAAATTCATTCCTATTACACTTTTACCGCATATTGATGCAATTATGCACATGTGCTGTGTTATTGCCAATAGCAAGCCACCACTTATTAAAAATTCTGAAGCGTCCAATTAAGAAACTAAAATTTCCAGGAATTTTGAGGAGAGAGCGGCTGTAAAGAAGGGAAGGACTCCGTAATGTAAAAAATGTTTATAAATAAAAATACTGAAGCAGATACAAGTAGTTCTATTCAATGCCTAGAATAGTAATGGAAGATAATGTTGAAAATAGAACCATTCAATTTTGGGAATCAACTCTTCCAAAAATGTTCATCCCTTTCAACTATGAGCTCTACGTTATCGCGACTTGAGTAAACGAAGAAATGACACTTATTAACGTTGAGTATGTACATTGACACCTGAATTTGTGTGTAATATTTGTCGCTTTTTCAAATAAATGTCATTATTTTCGTCTATTTTCAATATGGGACATTCGAAACTTTATCGTCACGGTTCACGATTTGCTTGATTCTTACAGCTAAAGGCATTTTATTTCCAATAAAGATGATTCGCTTAAAATTATTCCGTCGGGGCTCGTGGCCATAAACGGTTGGTCATATTTATAATCAATCCAACTGAAGTTACTTTCAGACCAGATTGTTCTTCGAAAGACTTCCTTGCATCGACTCGGTTTCAAGACCATACTTCATAGCCTCTGTCATCTTGCTATCAAATTTATTCTTTTAAATTGTGATGCCAAAGATTCGAATGCGTCTCGCCTTGTTTTTATGCGATGAGCCTTGCTAGAGCATGTAACTCGTTTTGTTTCTTCAAACCATCGAAGCAATCGGATTGACTTTCCGAAAGTACGCTGATGCTCAAACACTCACCCTGTCTGCTACAATCTTTCTTCGTATTTCGATTGCAGCTCAGGAGGACACGTGTATTTTCGAAGTCGCATTTTAAATCATCGACTGACAAAACTTCATAGCAGCTGTAATCTCGCCTTGACTCTTGCAAGCGGTAAATTTGGTCCATAATTATATACGCTTCTTCTTTCCTTTTTCCTCTTCTTCTCTTGCAATTTCTCTTAGCGGTTCAATATCTTTCTCCGATTGTATGTACTGGCCGAACAACGAACCTTCTGTGCAATACGGTACATTTTGGACGTCGTTGAATGTATACGTTGCATTACAATCAATCAGATGTTCCTGACCTGGGAACATTTGAGCGATAGTGCAACCTTATATTTTTCCACTTGACTTTCTCGAGGCTGATTCCAACATTGCGGTTGATCGGTTTTCGATTGCGTACATTCATTATTGATAAAATGCAGACCGCTGCTACATGTTTGCAACCTCGAACCGATAAACCCGCCTTGCAAGTGCATTCTGTCCTTCGTACCGTACGATCTAGGTTCACCTGAAAAGCATTCAGTTCCAGGAAAGAAAAACGGGAAGAGCGGGAAAGGCACACAAAAATTCACACTAACGTGTATGTACAAACAGCAATTGCTAACAAAATATGCAGTATTCAAAATTCATTATTCTGTTGACCGTATTCCATGTTTTTAAGTAATTCACGCACCAAAACCAGCGCAAAAAATCGAAAACAACATGCAGAATGTTAATCGTGATTAATTATAAATCTTGCATTTTTAGAGTTTTACGTGTTATTTTTTATTTAATTGTTTTAGTATATATAATATATTGTGGATGCAAAACGATAAAATAATAATAAATAAGTAAATAAATGAAATTATTATCGGTTCCACATTTCCGAACAATACTTATTCCTTCAGTATATATTTCTTTGATAAAGAAATATATCTTCATTTTCCATTTCTAAATTGCATGGATGGTTGAAAAGTTGCTGAAAATATATTTGTTTAGATTATTACTCAACTATGAATTCATTTTATAATTAATACATACCTCCACTTTCACGTCGTACGGTCGATTATTCACTCTGGTCTGTGGTGTTACTTTTCCATGGATGAATCCTCCACTATCACGGATTTCGACAACCTCCTGAACGTGATGGCTTTGGAAAAGTTTATGCCCTATATTTTTTAATAAATTGAACATCCAGTTATAAGTAATACGATAATCTATCTTATAATGAAATGAATACGTGGTAAAATTACATATACAGCGATTTGAAAGAATATTTCATGTTTCGTGTAATTACTTACCTTTCGACACAGATTTTCCGCGAAAAGTCTGCATAGATATTCTGAAATCCACACTTAATAATAGTTTGGCTCATAATATCGATTCTTCTGTTACAATATAAATAAACATCCAAAACGTGCAGTAACGTTTATGCGAATCATATGGTCACGTCTATGAGAAAAACGACCTCGAGTTGCCGCGGTTAACCGACCGATGGCGTTGCCGTAGCTCCGCCATGATATCCAAGAGGCGTATAGATATTAACGTTTGCAACTATAGGACAGTAACAATAAAAATATACAATGACAATGTAAAATCAAAAAAAATACAACATGAAACGCCACTCATTATTCATGTTCACTCGGTGGCAACCGAAGTAAGTAAATTACAGAGCGGACCATGCCGCGCGCACCCCGCGCAGCAGCCTCCGCCTAGCCCCACGCACGCAGAGCCACGAGTACTTTCATACGAACCCACAACCAAAAGTGTCTTCTTTGACGCTAGTATTAAGAATGACGATTGTTTTCCAAATAGATCGATTTTTGAATCATCTTGAATTTTTTTTCGAGAGTATTGCGATTAGCCATCCCTAGGAGGGATGTAGGGATCGCCACATTCGCCATCCGTAGTAGGGAGAATCAGTTAATCAAGACAAACAAATCACCTAATATCAATTAGTGATGCCAACTTTTCGAATTTTTTCCCCCAAACTCACTTGGAAATCCACTAAATTCCAACTAAAGTACCCTAATTTATAATGTAAAGAAATAAATTGAACAATTTATACAATTTCATATCTTACTACTTAATTAAATAAATATAAAATATTTTTTACATATTTTAAACTGATCTGAATTTTTTGAATATTTTATTTTTTATATTTATTAAGAGGCGAAGGAAATTAAGCACACAGTCATCTCAAAAGTTTCCGAGTAATTAATTAAAAAACCGTTTTTTGTGTGCATGTGTTTGAGAACTATAGAAAATAGAATAGCATATCCGCATAAACGAAACCAACGGGGCACTTGGTATTAATTCGTCGCTCAGATCAAAACTGACTCGTCGTGTTGAATTCTTATAGAAGCATGTAAGGTTAGCGTCCTCGTTTGAGTTTAGGATTCTCTACTCTGTTCTCCATGTTAGTTTAGTGTATTCTACTAAGTAACTGTAAATAATTTCATGATTTTTATTAGAACACAAAAAATCAAGTGTCAATTTTATAGGGTTAATTATCTTTTCACTATATCGATTCATAAAGCATGTTTGCAGTTTTCTTACTCAAAATCCAACGTCTATTCTATCCACTGTCTATTGTGATGGAATACACGTATCAGTATTGTCTCACCGGTTCGAGGGAGAACCAGGGCGGGTGCGGCGAGGGGTCAAGGAAAATTTGCGGGCGCTGGCACACATTTCACATTTTTGATTATAAATCAAATGTTCATTAAAGAAAAAATGGCTCTAAGAGGATGTCCATAATTATGGAATGAAATATACTTAAAAATGCAGTTCTATATCGTACATTTACTTGAAGAAGTGATTGATAATTTACTCTACAAGTTAAGATTAATAAATGTAAGAACAAAAAATTTCATCAAACTGTGGTTCTTTCCGGTTGGACAAATGTAATAGTTCGTTTCTATGATTTGGAGCTAAGATCTATTGAAATAATTATGAATAGCTTGGTGATGAAGAAATAATTTTTGAATAAAATAATTCTAATTGCTTATGATTGAATAACTTTTTCTATGATTTACAAGACTTAAAACTAGCTATTTTAACAATATTTGACAAATTTTTTTTCTGAAATGCTGAATCTTTTAAACCATCAATTGTATCGCGTCGATGTAGAGTATCTTTTTTGTAGTAAAATAAATTTCCTACAAGTTTGTCGCTTACATTTTTTTTGTAGTTCTCCGTGTTTATGAAATTATAATAGAAACAAGAATTTTAGAAAAAAAAAAATTCTAGTGGCTCGTACTATTTCGCCTGTGTGAGTTACAAATTTTGAGAAAATCCTGTCTCTGCCAAACGCCGCTGATCTATATAAGTTTTAAAAATAAAAATCGAAGTTCACACGTATTTTAAATAGGAAATCTTTGAAATTAAAAGTAAGTACTTAGAATTAAAAAGCTTACAAGTAAAGAGCTCCGCCTTTAATAGGATTTTTTTTGCATATAGCTCAAAATGTATCAGCCTAATATATATATATATTATAATTTTTAATGTATAGGGTTTGAGTATAATTGTTCTGTAAAAGTAAAATTTCATAACTTGTCGGCGCCTCAAAATATTAACTAGCTGGAAATGTTGTCTAATTACTTTTTAATTTTATTTGCTACATTAATACGTATTATCTCTTCGATAATATTGTGCAATTTTTGTATTTGCGTAACAATATTGTATGGGCGACAAATACATCGCTTATTCAGGCTACACATAAAAAAGTCGGTGCTGGCTGTCAAGCTAATATGAAAAATAAGAATTATCTGTCATTTGAAATCGGTTACAGGAAAGTTTAGTTTTTTGTTCTTGTAAGACAATATATTTAACAATAAAGTTATACCATTTCGTTATATCATGGATTCAAAAAGAAAAAAATCTAAGTGTCACAATATTGTTTTCGACAACAGTACAAGGGACACCATTCCAAAAAGGGGCTACTATTCGGAGCTGGTATCGGTGATGTGTCAAGCCGACCACTCGCACTATTGTATAAAGAAGAGAATGATGCATAGTTTTCAAGTAATGTCAATGTTAAAATCAATGTTATTTTATATTATCATTAGTTATTAACAGATTTGTTGCAGAACTTGCATTTGCATTGCGTTGCGTAATTTGACATTTATCAGTAAAAATGATTTGATTAGGTATAGTTTAAAAAGCAACATAGTTTTTTTTCAAACATCTAGATTTATAGATATGTCTGGGTGATACCTAGTGACGTAGATGGTTTGGGTCATATGACAAGTGCTCTAGTTTTTTAAATCAATTGATACTAACGAGCAATTGATTCAAAAGTACGACCGTGCACATTTCTAAAGTACAGTTTGTAATGTCAAGTCATAACATTTTATTTTCATCTTATGCGCAATTTAATAAAAGGATATCGTCATTTATCTTAATATTTTCGCGAATATGCAATTTTATCGTTATCTACTTCTGTATGTCATTTGGTGGAGAAAAAAATGCTACCTTCATTAGGGTAGACCGAGGACAATAGTAATACTTTTGATATAATGTTTTGTAGATCAGAAACTATAAGATCCTAAGAAAATCTGTTTCATACAACATATTGTGGCTTTATAATTTACATATTTTTTCAGTTTATATTTAATGACTATATCAGAATAACGAAAAAATTCGGCCTTTGTCCAGAGACTCCCATTGGTACAACTATCCTACTACGGGTCAATTGTACCACAATTTCAGAAGTCATTAAAACTCGTATTATCATTTCAATAAAAAGTTTTATTGTTTTTATTACTAATCAGCCTTATGCGTCCCATAAATTTGAACTGTAAACATAATAATCTGAACATAAAATGAGCCTCATTTTACTTCTACGAATTATACCTAATTAACGCAGCTTATAACTATCAAATAGACTAAGGATCAATAATGAAACATTTAGAATGTTTAAAAATAACATTTAAATATCTACTTTGTATTAGAAACTAAACAGAGATCAATATTTTTAACAAATCACAATTAATATGGAGTTACAATTGACCTCCGGTACAATCTACAATCGACCCCATGTCTTACAATTGAAGAAAAATTCTAATTAAATTCAAATCACATCAATATTTTCATCTTGATAAATAATTGTTAAATAAAACGTTTTTTTTTTTCTTAAAGTCTCCAAAGCAGTTTTCATACAAACGAAATTTCGTTATTATACCTGTAAACTTTATAACAAATTGGAATAATTTACAGATAAATACGATGGGATGAGTCATGTCAAAGTCGGAAAATGAGTTAGCTTATGATAATTATAGTAAAAAAAAAACAACAAACAAAAATTGGCATAAAAATCTTCAAATTTCACAAATTATTTTTTAAATTTCTCTTCCAAGATAAATTATTTGCGACCTTGAAATGCTTCATCACATAAAAGTAAGGCGACAACATGGGACAAGTGGCGCCCTCATTTTTATTAAATTTATTAATGCAAAACGAAGTTGTTAATTCAAAAAGTTGCAAATTGGGACCCTAGATAACGTATAATACTTGTTGGAGATCGCCTTTTTTGTTCAGACCTTCGACAGAAGTTATGAGCGATAGAAAGGCTCTTCAAACGACAATGCGCTGGTAGGATGCTACGTTCCCAGGAAGACACTCGGCCGTTCTGCCGACTTGAAGGCGAAAATGAAACAAACTTAACACTTCTGCTGCCGATCTGGCTGATTTGGAGTGAACTGGGGAGGCGCAAGCCACGACTAATATGATTCACTGATGATCCATTCGATGCATTACACGATCCAATTGATGCATGACACGACCCTATTTGATGCACTACACGATTCAATTGATGCATGACACGATCCTATTTGATGCATGATCAGCGCCACTTGGCCGCTCTTAACACCATTTTGCCGCGAGCGCGACGAGCGCGTGGCTAATGCGCAATAGGAAAGGGGCGGGCGGGACGACAGCTTTTAATTTTACAATTTATACAATCTATACATTATAAATGTTTATCGACAATTACATTTTATAATTTACTTATGAACTAAGACATTATTTCTGATATTGATAAAATAAATGTTGATCGCCGACATCCTCCCTTCGCGAGTTATCGCCTTCATTTGGTGGTTCGGCGATTCGGTGATCACGTTAATACTACCAGGCGGGACGTGGGTCGCTTCAGTATGCCTAATTTGGTTTGAATTTCCACTATGCGCACCTTGTTGTCTCGTCCTGGTATCGTCTTGACGATTCGTCCTCGAGGCCAGAGTCCCCGTGGCATGGTTTTATCTGCGATCAAAATGGATCCACCTTGGGTTCTAGGTGGCCAGCTGTAGATGTCTTCCTTAACAATAAATTTGGCAGGTATTCCATGGACCATCGGTGCCAGAACTCGTCGGCTAATCGTTGTGCCGTCTTCCATGTATGACTGTCAGCGTCTGTTGCTTTAAATATACCTATCGGCGATATACCACAAGATCTTCCGATCAAGAAGTGATTCGGTGTTAACGCTTCCGATTTAGATCAGGTTCAACTGGTGTCAATGGGCGCGAGTTGACGATGTGTTCCACCTCCAACAATAAGGTGTGCAGCGTCTCTTCTCTTGGCTTGCGCTCTTTCAGGACGGCATACAAGGAGCTTTTATCGTTCTGATCATGCGCTCCCATGCTCCGCCCATGTGGCGCGCGGGTGGAATGAATTTCCATACTATTCGTTTTGCCGTTGCATACTTTTCCACTTCCAATGCTGCTTCCTTTAATTCCTTGTTGGCCTTGGTGAAGTTGGTCGCGTTGTCGGAGTACATCACGGTCGGCGTGCCTCGTCGCGCCATGAAGCGACGGAGTGCGAGTATGGCGGACGACGGCGTGAGACTGGCTGCTATCTCGAGATGAACGGCACGCGTGGTTAGGCAGGTGATCAACACACCCCATCGTTTCTCCGTCCTTCGTCCCACCGTGACGATCATCGGGCCGAAGTAATCTATCGCCGAGCAGTTGAAAGGAGGTTCGTGAGCCTTCAACCGCTCTGTGGGCAGTTCTCCTGTTGCGGCGTCGTCGGTTTCGTCTATATACTCTGCACCATTGACACTTGAATATGATGCCCTTAACGGCGTTTCTGAGGCCGAATATTACGTATTTTGTCGAAGCTCGTTAATAACTGTTTCGTGATTTCCATGCATACATTTTGGTGCGCGTTTTGTATCAATAGCTCGGTGATACGATTTTTCGAGTCGAGTATCACAGGCCGTTTACTTTCTGCGTCTAGACTTTGATGTCGGTCTAAACGCCCAGTAGCGCGCATTACATCATCTTGGTCGAGCTCGACGCACATGTTTCTCAGTTTAGACTTTTGGGCATCGGTTCTCCTTTTGATACATCGAAGTTCGTCGCCGAAATTGTCTCTTTGTGCCTTCTGGAAGAGTAACTTTTCCTGCATACAAATATTTCGACGTCAATTCCACTATTTGCCTATTCTTGGCTTTATCTAACGTGTTCGAGCGCTTATGGGATTTGAATCTTTCCACGCTCTGTAGTAAACGGGCAGCACGCAATAAGCGATCGTAACTCGAAAATCGATACGGGTCGGGCACGGGTGCGATCGGAGTTTTTCGCGTATTACGTTTACCGCTTTCGTTTCGATTATTTCCTCAGATTGGTCAATAGTGTTGATTCGGTTCGAGGGCCAATCTGAAGGATCGTTCAACAAAATTTCGGACCTTTGAACCAGCGGTGTTCCGATGAAAATTCGTTAGGCGGGTCTCGCGTGGCGTCGTCGGCGACGTTATCCTTAGACGGAACCCACCGCCTTTTGCACTACTCGTCTCCTCGATCTCGGCTAGTCGGTGTGCCACGAACGGTTTGAATGACCTAGGATCCGCATTTATCCAAGATAGGACCGTTTTCGAATCGGTCCAGTACGTCGTGTTCGTGATTCGACTGTTCATTTCGCGCTTGACCGAAGCAGCGAGTCTACAGCCCATTACGGCGGCCTGTAGTTCTAAACGTGGTATCGATACGGGTTTGAGGGGCTACCGGGCTTTCGCCGCCACTAATGCGACGTGCGGCGGTTTTGATTTTTCTAACCAATACACGGCCGCGGAATATGCCTTTTCACTCGCGTCGGTGAAAACGTGAAGTCCCCTTCGGTGTGATACGGAGTTACACCTTGGAATCTCGAGTTTATCTAATTTTTCAAATGAGATAACCATTCGCGCCATTCTTTATCGCGTTCTTTGTTTAATTCGTGGTCCCAATCGTTCCTATCTCGCCATATGTTTTGTATTAACATTTTCCTAACACCGTGATAGGTGCCGCGAAACCTATAGGATCGAATACGGACATTACGGCGCTAGTGACTTCGCGTTTAGTTGGCGGACGATATCCTTGAATTACTTCGCGGGGACAGTTTCGTAAATTTAACGAAAAACTCAACGTGTCGTTTTTCGTCTTCCAAATGAGACCGAGCGTACGTTCTGTATGATCGCCTATAGAGAGCGCTTTCTGCTCTCGCCTCAGGCTCTCGGTCGCGACGAGTGCGTCGGGCTCGTTGCTGGCCCAACCCCTTAACTGAAACGCTGCAGCTTTGTGTATTTCATTAATTTCGAATATCGTTCGCGTCGCCGTTTCGATGTCTGGAAAGGCTTGTAAATAATCGTCCATGTAAAAATGCTTTTCGATAGCTAGCGCGGCGTCGGGATACTTATCGGCGAACTCCTGTGCGTTTTAATTTTTTACGTATATCGCGGAGCATGGTGAGGACGAAGCGAAGATGAGCGAGTTCATTCTGAACTCTTGGCTCTTCGTTCTCATTTTCCTCCATAGGAAGCGCAAACTATCTCTGTCTTCCTCGCGAATTTTCACCAAAAACATTTCCCTAATGTCGGCCACGACCGCTACGCGGCCTTCGCGGAATCGTAGGAGTACACCGAATAACGATTGCAGTAAATCCGGCCCGGGTAATAACGCGTCGTTCAAACTACGACCGGCGGTTCTCGCCGCCGCGTCAAAAACCAAACGTATTTTACCCTTCTGGGGGTGAACTACGGCGAAGTGTGGTAAATACCATGTTCGAGGTGACGCGGGCGCTTCCGGGGCGGGTTCGGCGTATCGTTTTTCGAGTAAGTTGGCTATCTGTAATTTGTATTCATTGTAGAATATTTTATTTTTCTTAAATTTCTTTTCTAAATTACATAATCGTTTTTCGGCATATCGTTTGTTGTCGGGCATTATTTCGTTGTCTGTTTTCCATATCAGACCGATTTCGAAACGACCGTCCGGTAGCCTTCGGCTAGTATCGTCCAATACTTTTAACGCCCTTTGCTCTAGATCGTTCGATGGTTTCTTTGCCTCGATTCCTAAACATTCTATGCTAAAGTTCTCCTTGATTAATTTACCTATTTCATCTTCCGCCGACGGTTCGCGCGCGATATAATTGATCACGTGTACCGGGCGGGCGATGCCGTTCCCGGCCGTGCAATACCCATCCCAATTTAGTGTACGAAGCGGCCGGTTGATCTCGACGACTTCGTGAAACTATCAAATGCCAATTATCTTGGCCTATCAATATAGTAGGACGTGCCTTTTCGTAAGACAATTCGTCCTCGAGTTCGTGTAAGTGAGTATTGACGCACGGTGTCAAGATCGATCGTTTGCGGAGCCAATTGCAGTTTGTCTATCACTAGCGCGTTCATTGATTCAATATTACGTTCAAACTTTCCCTAATCTTTTACTTTGAGGCGAAACGATTCGTCATAATCCAACCGTTTCGATTTTTCCCGGTGGCGCTATTTTAACGCGACGTCTCGTTCGATGAGGGTCGTCGTCGAACCCTCGTCGAGGAGCGTAAGTTTCGAGTCGACCGAGCGGTCCCGATATTTCGACCGGTATTATCTTTAGGAACACTCTTTCTTTTTTTAGGAGTACGTTGATCGACGAGATCTGCCCGTTGGTCTCGTCTGTCGATGCGCGGTCTTGATACAGTAACTTGTGATGCGTCTTTTTACATCCATCTTTACCGCACGGTCGCGCCCGGCATTCTGATCGGTAGTGAGTGTTAGAAAGACATCGGAAACATACGTGCGCTTTCTTCGCGCGTTCCCATCTTTCGTCTATGGGTAACGCTGTGAAAGTTGCACAATCTTTCAAATAATGTTCTTTTCTGCATATTGGACATGATTTTTACTATTTTATCGAAGGTTCGCCTTCTTTCGTCGTTGGTTATGATCGCGGTGTTCTCTACTCGCGGTTCCCTATCCTGTTTTCGTTGTCGCTATCGACATCGCTATCGTGTCGTATTGCGGTCGCATTTGTCGGCCTACGTTTAAATTCGTTTCTTTTTATAAAACGATCTTCTTTTCGCGTTTCACAAGAGTTCATATACCCGCATTGGTCGTTCATTTCCTGTAAGAAACGCGATATCTTTAACATGTCGGGTTCATTTTGGTTACAGTGCGCATTGAACTCGAACCATTTGTATTTCATGTATAAATTAAGTTTATCCACGATTTTATTTACTAGCTCGGGCGAGTACTAATATTGTGGTTTTTCTAAGGCCTTGATCGAGGCTACACAATTTACTATTTTACTTGCAAAGACGTTCATATTTCGTCCGTCCTCGGCGAGTTTGGGCATCTTTTAATATTTTCTAGTTCGTTTAATATTAATATTTCCGGCCGACCGAAATACCTTTGTAATGAATCGAGTATATCGTCTGCGCTCGCGCCGGAATACAACAATGACTTTACGTTTTCCCGCGCGTCGCCCTTCAAGGCTTTACGCAGACGTGCCACGTTCTGTGACTCGGTGAAATGACATTGCGTCCCTATATACGGTTCTAAACGCGATCCATTCATTTATTTCACCGTAGAAGTTCGGTAATTCATGTAAATATTTTGGTGGCGCCGGTTTTGATCGCTCCTAAGAAACGATAACGCGTCGGTCAATGCCCGAGTTAGATTTTCCGTTTCGCGGCTTTGAGCGCGAACGTGTTCGTTTGTCCGCGTTCCCTTATCCCCGCAGTTTCGTCGGCGGTCTGAATTCGAACGTGGTACGAGAGCGGTCCGTCGGTATTTCGACCGTTTCGTGGCACGTATCTAAACATTCTTCGTCGTCATACAGTTGACCTAAAGCGCGGTCTGTTTTCGCGAGTGCTTTCGCGGCGCGTATTTCGCGTAATTCCAATTCTTGCAACCGGCGTGTTGCTTCTAATTGTAACCGTTTATTGTGCGATTTTTAGAAGTGTCCGCTTTGTTCGACGGATCGTCGCGCGCGCGTCGACTGATCGTCGTTTGTGACGTCACGCGGGTGACTCGCTTCGCGGGATGCGCTTTCCGTGCTGCCGCCGTTCGAGTATGTCGCGTCGGTCCCTGCACTTCACATGTTCGTTTCTGTGGATGTGGTGTTGCCAGGGGAATCAGTTTTCGTTCGGGAATCTTCATTACTATCATCGTTGCCGCGTGGTGACGTGCGCGTCTTTCCTGACCTGGTAGTTACGCCGTATTGCTCCATTCTTCTTTGACGTGGGAGGATGTTTCCCTATCGGTCCCTAACAATCCTAGGTGAGTACTACCGCGGTGATTTACCCAGAGATGGATCGTGGTGGGAGCGGTGAGGTAGGAACTATTCAGCAGAGGGATGTGCGTGTTACGGGTGCCTACTACCGGTGGGGAGTACAACCGGCAGCGGTGCGTGCCTACAGTCCGGCCCCGCTACATGCACTGACGTAGTCGAGCTTATTCGTGCCCTAAAAAGAACTACGGCAGACTCGCTCGTTAGCCTGCACCGCCGTCGATAACAGCGTTGCTCAACTACACAGCCTTTAACACCGCTAGATAGCTTGCGTGAGCTCGCAGCGCTTCTGCTGCTATGAATCGAGATCTTCGATTTTCGTAGCTCACTCGCCTCGTTTCTTCTTTGCTTCACCTTCTATCTTCTTTTCCTTCTTCCTTTGTTCGTAGATCCGGCTCGAAGGACCACTGTTGGAGATCGCCTTTTCGTTCAGACCTTCGATAGCAACTCTAAAAGGCTATCCAACCGACAATGCACTGGTAGGATGCTACGTCCCAGGAAGACACTCGGCCGTTCTGCCGACTTGAAGGTGAAAATGAAACACTGTTTTACACTTCTGCTGCCGATCTGGCTTATATGGAGTGAAATGGAGGCGCAGCCACGACTAATGTGATTCACTGATGATCCATTCGATGCATTACACGATCCAATTGATGCATGACACGATCCTATTTGATGCACTACACGATCCAATTGATGCATAACACGATCCTATTTGATGCACTACACGATCCAATTGACGACACGATCCCTTTGATGCATGATACAGCATTTTTTGTTCCCTCTAGCGACGAGGAGAAGGTAAAAAATGTCTATCCTGCACACCCTCGCGCCCGTACGCGTGGGTAGTGTGGGACTGAAACCCACTGAAAAATTCCCCCTGAAGATGAAGTTAACGGGTCGGCTGTGCTATGTAGCCAAACGACGAGTCCTTGACAAGTCGGAAGACTATGATGGCTTCACCGAGCGCGGCCGGACGACACATGTGGGTGCCGACGGCGCGTGACATGCACTATGGACGATGCCTGAAGGGTGTCGTCTCGGCATGGGATGTCGCCAGAAACCGTCACGGGTCGGTTTCCGTTCCTCCTGCCCGACCGGAGGCGGTGAGCGGCGGCCGGATGGAGTAGGGGAGCTTTGGTCGATGACCTAAGCAACGGACGGACCTACTCTCAGTCAGTCATGCGTATCGTTGACGTCTTAAAGGCTTTCAACTGCCGCTGTAAGAGCGTCAGGTGGATCATTAAGAACGTTCTGTGGCCTACGGATAAAATGGGTGGGAGGCGGCGGCTCGTAATCAACCGCCGCACGAAGGAGCGCGTTGCGATGAGATCCTGCGATGTCGAAGAAACGCTTCGATGCGTCCTTCATATACTGGGAGATAGTAGGGAGTTCGAGATCCCTGTGGAGTACTGAGTTACGGACGCACCAATGTGTATCCGTGGCCGATCTGCAGAATTTATTTTGTATCACCTGTAATCTGTACAGTGCTTTTGGAGCGGCGTGAGCGAAGACTGGGGACGCGTATGTCATCACCGTCCTAATACACATTTTGTATATTGTGCGCTTATTGCGCCTAGATAGTTTGCTTCTTCTACCGAGCATGGTCCGAGCCTCGCTCTGTAGAAAAGTGCAGTTTTCCTAACACGCGCGATATGATCTCGGAAGCGGAGATTTTTATCGAGCGTGACGCCTAGGTATTTGTAAGTTCTTTGCCACGGAATGTTTTTATTTAGCAGTTTTAAATTGGGAGTATCATAGTCAACAACAAATTTGCTCCTATACTTGCTATACTTAAATTGTACAGCTGCCTACTTTTCTGGGTTGATTTCTATCCTCCAGAGACGGAACCATTGACCTAATTCATCGATGGCCCTCTGGAGGTGGCGAGCGATAGATTCCCTATATCTGTTCCTATAAAAGAGCGCGGTATCGTCGGCGAATAACGCGAGTTGGACGCCGGACGTCGGTCGCGGTATGTCATTCGTGTATGCGGAGTACAATAGGGGCGAGAGGGAGGAGCCTTGAGGGACTTCTGCTCTGATTAAGCGTCTGGTCGAGTGAGTACGCTCATGCCTAAACGTGAAATGTCTGTTGGCTAAGTAATTTTGAATAGTGAGTACGAGATGATCTGGTACTTGGAGGTGTATAATTTATAATCAAACCGGCGTACATACCCTATCGAAGGCCTTGGCTACGTCAAAGAAGACAGCTACGGTTTTGGTTTAGGTTTAAAGCCCTCCGTGGCATACTCTACTAGACGGAGGACTTGCTGAGGGCAGGAGTGGGCGGGACGGAAACCGAACTGTTCATCAACGATTAGGCCTTTCCCGAGGAGGTGATCGCTTAAGCGAGTTTTGAGGACTCGCTCGAAAAGTTTGCCCAGACCGCTCAGGAGGCTGATCGGTCTGTAGCTGGCAGGGAGGTCGCGGGGTTTCCCTGGCTTGTGAATATCTATCACCTCCGCCTCTTTCCAGGCGGGAAGAAAATTACAATTTTTTAGGCACGCGTTAAAGATCGCGACTAGTAAACTTAATAGTGGTACGGAAAAGCATTTAATTGCTTTGTTGCTGATACCATCGAGGCCCGATGCCTTTCTAGTTTTGAGTGATTTCACCAGCGTTTGGACTTCGCTGAGTGAGACAGGAGTTAGATCGTCTTTTGGTTCGAGGGAGGCTTTGTGAGTTACCTCTTCCTCGATGCGATTGACATGAGCGATGTCGTGCGGAGGGGAAGCGTGAGAGCATTGCGTTTCGATGGAGTCTGCGAGGCACTCCATACATATGCGCTCGCGCGGCGCAGTGCTGCGTTCTTTGCTCTTATCAATTCGAGGATTTCGGGCGGAAACTTCTGGCGATCCGAGGATGCCGGGACCTCCCGCTCGCATCTCTCGACCGCTATCTTGATGTGGCTGGTAAGAGCACCTATAGCCGAGTCAATCTCGTCAGTTGTACGGATGACGTCTGGGATGCTATTGAGTGGTGGAGTGTCGATTTTCTCAAGCGCGGTCGACACTCTTCCAGTCAGTGATTTTATGGTGGAAATGGGCTCCCGCCGTCGGGAGGACCCATTTTTAGCAGAACCGGCCTATGGTCGGACGTGAGATCGTGAAGGGTTTCTATACGATTAAGATTTAAGGCGACCCCTTTGGTTATAGCAATATCTAATACTGATGGCCTGTGTCGATCATTATTTGGGACGTAGGTCGCCGCAGAGGGAGTGATTTCGAAATCGAACTCGCGTCTGTCTTCTAGTCGATTAAGTTTGTTTCCGTTATAATTATTAACCGGGCAGCCCCATCTGGTGCTTTTACAATTGAGGTCGCCGAAAAGGATGACGGCATCCCCTAAGGCGAAGAGGGCTCTGAGGTCGCTCCGGAGCAACCTTTTGGAAGGCGAGAGGTAGACCGAAACAATGACGAGCACACTGTGATCCGTCATAGCGAGTCTTCCTACCGTGCGTCCTGTCCGTTCGTACTTGTACATAGCCTGCGATAGCACAGGCTTTAGGCATATTAGGCTTTAGGAACGTTTCTTGGATGAGCGCGATATCTATATTGTACTCCGACATACATTTCGTCAGTTCAAGGACATTTGACTGTAAACCGTTCGCATTGAACGATAGAAGTGTAATGTTTTCGGTTTACGGCGACCAACTTGAGAGTTCAAACTGCTACACCCGCGTGTAGACATTTATATAGATTCTAACCTTACCATCAGGTGATGGTATCTAACTAACACTAGGAGTTTTTCGTCCGTGTTTCTACAGGCTCGGATATCCCGGGCGAAATCCGAGATCTCGCGCTTGACATCGCGCGGAGGACGGCCATCACCGTTTAGATATCGTCTCCAAACGATGACGGACCCACAGCAGCGGTCGCGGGTGGCGGGACGGGGGCGGCGCGTCTGGCGGACTCCCTGGGCGGCTCATGGGTGGCCCTCGAAGGTTGGTTTCTCCCCACGGATTGGAGGAGGGCGCGGGGGCGGAGCGGAACGCAGCGGTTGCACTACGCGAAGGCTTGGCCTTGAGTTCAGGGAAATTCTCGTCTTTCTGGATAAGGCCTTCCGGCGCGCGCGATGGCCTATTATTTTCTCTCCTTTTGTATTGTTTAGGAGGAGAGAATTTGGGTGCTTTCGGGCACCCTCTGTAGTTGGCCGTGTGTAGTTGGCCACAATTAACACATTCAGGCTTTTCGCCTGATTCGCGAGTGCGCGGGCATTCCCTGGTCCAGTGCGGGACCAGGCATTTCACGCACCTAGGATCAGCGTGACAATTTGCGGCGGCGTGGCCGTACCGCTGGCAGCTGCGGCATTGGCCTGGGCCTCCCCTATTACGCGGAGCTTCGACCCTAATGCCTAACAGACCGCAAACTTTGGAAAGGTTTCCAAATCTTCGTCGGTTCTCGGTAGTACTGCCAGTACTAGCCATAGTGGTGAACCATCGCGCCTACAGAGGCGGTGCACCGATTGCACCGGGAATCCTTGCTCTAGGAGGTCTGACTTTATATCGTCAGTTTCAAAGTCTGCGGGAATACCGCGTATAACTGCTTTTAGCTTACGCTCTTCTTCGAGAGCGTAAGTATGAAATTTGACTTTGGTGTCAATTAGGTATTTGTTGAGACTTCTAAAAGTCTCAACATCAGCGCAAGTTATTTTTATGCCGTCGTCGGCGACTCTGACGGCTTTAGTGAAGTTAATTCGCAGACGTGTACAGTCTGCGGAAATCTTGACGAAATTAGCTCCTTTGAGCAAATAGATGGGGGCCTTTCCTTTTGGGGGACGTTCGGTTTGGAGCCCGCATTGGTGACAGCTCTGTCGGCCGCCGCCTTCGACGAGGAAGCGAGCGGTTCCTTAGTTTGAGTTTTGTCTTTATTTGTATTATTATTATTGGTGGTATTGGCTGTAGCAGCCTCGACCCAGGGTGTGTCGACGTCCATATCTCGGGCCGGCGAGCTGCGGTCCGTTTTGCTTTTCTTAAGATCTGTACAAAAAATCGAATTGTTTAGTTAGAGCGCTGGGAGCGGTCGCGCGGTGGCGTCCGTTCCGGGCGGGCGATCGAACTGAACTGTGAATGCTTCCGCTCTATTCACTGTCGGATTATTCGCTATGCGTTCGACATAGCGTCGTTTAGAATACGCAAATTTTTGCGGTTTATCCAATGTTCTATGTTCTTGTGACAATAAAAGCATTTACTAATTAACTGTTTTTTTTTATATAGGACTATTAATAAATAATTCTGTTTCTACAACACAATTATACGGAAAAATAAATAGTATAATACTTTCAACTATACGAAAAATTCAAGCATTGTGGCTTGCATTTTTTATAAAATACCCAAAAAAAAATCAAATTGTTTTGGCGTAAGGTAAAGTTTTGTGAAATTCATCATAGTGTTCTTGAACCTGTGGTTCTGCGAATATCAAACCGTCTAGACCTGTTAATTAATGTGCCCTGACATTTATGCCCTTCTAAAGATGTCTAGAATAATTCAACTTTTATTTCGCATTTTATTTGTATGTTATTCTTCAATTTTCTCAATAATAAATGTAGTGCCTCATTCCAATAATACTGAAGTTTCAAGTAAAATTATCCAAAATGTATTTCCTATATTGTATTCCCTAATAATATTCTCATTCACAGCGCGCGCTGTGGTTGAATGTGTTTTCCCCACCGTACATTTCGCATTTAGCTTATTAATAGTACAGTGATGCTTTGCTACGGCTACTTAAACTCCGTGATACCAACGACACTGTTGCTGAAGCCTGTTGTTCGGAATCCTACAGTAAATCAATAAGTAAAAAAAAGATTTTTTATTGAAAAGAAAGATAATAATGATGTAGATGATGTACTTAAAGTTAAAAATCAGACTAAAAGTACAATCATGTGGCGTAGCGAAACCTGAGGAAATATGTAAATAATATTTTGTATGATATAAGCGGATGATGATAGAAATTTCATTCGTCCCACGATTTTATTTTCTAATCTGATTAATGTCTTAGATTGATGAGGAGAATGGTGTGGTGACTGGTATTTAGAAATCTACCCAATTATTATTTAGTTTTTAGTATGTTACTCAGTGGCGTAGCTACCATAGGTTGCACCCGGGGCGGATTTTGTAGGTGTCACCCCAAAACTCAATCAAAACTTTTAAAATAAAAAAAAGTAATAATAATTTACGTTTTATTAAAATACGAGTATTACAAATATTAGTATACTATGTGAAATAAGTTTAGTATGCTCAAAATTAAAATTTCTTCCTTCTAGCTTTGACACTTGCGAACTCCGAAATCACGTCTTCAAAATTTATATTTTGTTTTGCTTCATGTTCTATCGTTAAAATACCAAGATTGTTTAATCTGGTTTCAGTCATTGTAGACCGCAAGTAATTTTTAATTAATTTTAATTTGCTGAAACTTCTCTCACATGAAGCAACTGATGCACATATTGTTATAAATAACTTTAGTGCGACCGTTAAATTCGGAAGAGATGCTGTAAAATCCCATTCCACAATGAATTTCAAATAGTCCAGTGTCACCCAATTAGGGACAGTAATATTAGCCGCTTTTAAATGTCTTCTCAATCTTGATATTTCTCAAAGTAGTTCTGTTTCTGATACTTCATCGTAAAAGTTTGTAAATTTTGATATGGCAAATTTTAACTGTTCAGTGTTTGCCGAAAGCAAGGTCTTCGACTGCACAACCTCAAACAATGAAGCTACGTCTTTAATGGACTTTACTCTTCTTTTTTCGAGTTCAATGTTTAATCTGTCAAGACATTCTAACATGTCCTTTTGAAGTTCCGATCTAAGTGTAAGTCCAGCATCGGTGGACGATGCTAACTCACCGGGCATGCGTTTCTTGCGACGAATTCGTCGTTCCATCGAAATATTGTATTGTTCAGATTTTTTTTACAGCAAAATCTATTGCCTCTTCTGTTAGATGCAACTGTTTCTCTCCAATCAATAGACGCAGTGCTTCTAGTTTTATGATTATTCCATCAACACATAAACCTTTACTTTGTAATGCAATTTAAGCATTGTTCACTTCCTTTAGCACATCATTCCAAAAGAAAAGAAAACAAAGAAATGAAAAATTGTACACAGCAGGGATGAGATTTTGTGCAGCACCTCTAGTTTCTAAATTTACTTCTTGGTCACACAGTTCCTCAATTGCAGATATAATCCCATCAAAATTTTCAGCCAATACTTTTACTGCAACATAATGAGCACTCCAGCGCGTTGTTGAAAGTCTTTTAACGGATGCTTTGCTGTGATTGAGGAGCACTTCCCAGCGGCTTGTGGAAGTTGAAAAAAAAGTTAAATATTGTCTCCAATGTTCCGAAAAATGTAACACAAGTCACATTTTGTGCGAACGAATGTTGGCCGCATAAATTAATTGAATGATCTATACAACCAATAAAAATTGCTTTATTGTTTTTTTCTTTTATAATAGCTTGCACTCCCCCGTGTATACCACTCATAACTGCAGCATTATAATAACCTTGAGAACGACACATCATAATATCTAAGCCAACGTTTTCAAGCTTCTTTAGTATTTCAGCGCTTAAATCAGCGGCTTTTTTTCCATGCAAGAGAAAAAATTCTAAGAATGCTTCTTTGACTTCTACTTTTCTATTATTAATTTTTACATAAAGAATTACTTCAGACATTTGATCGACATGTGAAACGTTAGGTGTGCTATCAAACATGATTCCGAAATATTTGGCCGATTTAATTTCGTTGACAAGCTGACATTTTACGTGATTAGCTAAAACATTTATGAACTCATTTTGTATTTCTGGCGATAAATATGTTACTTTAGGTGATTTTCCTGCTCCAAATATAATATATGTTCTTTGAGTACAGCATCATACTTTGACAGCATTTTAACTAGTTCTAAGAAATTACCTTTATTGGAAGACCCTTGGGTTTCATCATGTCCACGAAATGCTAGGTTTTGTTTAGCCAAAACAAAGTTATATCAAATAATCTAGATAAAAGATTTTTCCACTTCTGTTTTCCGTATTCATTAATTGCAAGGTTGCGTCATCTATTGTGGTGTGAGTTTTAATCTCATTTCCAAAGTTTTCCACTTTTCGAAATTTTCTAAATGTTCACATGAAGTTTCATGGTCCAATACTTTAGGATTTAGTTTCCACCACTTCTGAAATCCAGTTGTAAATGTTCTTTGTATGTTACTGGCAGCAAATAAACGACAGCAAAACAGTACAGGTTATTTGATATAGGAGAAAATACCATCCATGATCGTAGAATTTTTTCACCACTAGGCATCTCTTTATAAAACCATTTCTGTGAAAGATGACGAGAATCACCTTTAATCTTTGAACCATGTCGAGATACAGTAGGAAACGGTCCTTCTTTGTTCTGGAAATGTTCACTGCCCTTTTATTATGTCAATGCGAACATTATTGGGAACAGGTAAACTCCAATGTGAAACATCTCAAGTGTTGCACAGATTCTTCGAAGCTAATGCTGTCTCCAAAAGTAGCATTAACGGTGTCATTTTCATTATTTATTTTGGTTCCGTCGAGGTAATGGGTCGTCTTCATCGATTTTGTCCCGTCGATGTTGCTATCTGAATGTGAGTCTTCAAGATGTGAATCATTACTTTCGTCAGCAGGAGACTCGGGTACTTTACTTGAACTTTGGCCGCTATCTGCTTTTGTGACGAGCCGGAAAAGAGAACCAGACATGCTCTGAATTTCATCCATTTTAGCCTTTTTGGCTTTTCTCTGCTGAAACCCGCTTTGTCTTTTCGAAGTATGAATTCCCTGAGGCATATTTCGTTCTGGGTATCCTAAAAAATATTTTTAGTTAGTAAGTGATATGTTGATTTTATAAACAAATTGTAACAGTAAATAAACACCTACACGTTACGTAACTAGCTTTGTAAAATATGTTTTTATATAAATTAACAATCCTGCATCTGGGTGTAAATATGTAATTAAGTAGTATTATTAGAAAATAAAAGTTAAATACTCCACCGCTAATTGTGATATCCGTACCACGAGTGCTCAAGCTACTCATCTCGGAGCCAAATCAATGTACGCGAAGTTGTATGATATGATATGATTATGATTACCTACTTTCAATCAAAAATCTAAACTTAATGTATTCCGTTTTTGTAAACAAATCCCATTCCTATTAGATCAGAAAATAATAATAAATAAGTATATTATTTACCTACTTTTAAACATTATTACCTAAAAGAATATCGTAAAACGTGTAGATCAAAATAATCTAAAATACTACTACTAGATACTAAACGAATTAAAAAGTAAGTATCACCTGTAATAACAAAATACTTCACTCACCTTGTTTATTTTCTTCAAAATCGACTATTAACTCGGTTTTATACACAAATTGTTGTTTATAATATCTAATAATTAAAAACACTTTACACTAGACGTTCACACGTTCACGTAAAAGAATATTGAAATGAATGCGGTCGGAAACAAAGAAATTGCCCAATCCGCAATACAAGTGACGAGCTCTATATCGACGGAATCCCCTGACTAGAGTTGGTTATACGCGAACGGGGTATTAAATTTTGGGGGAATCCCTGATCGATTGACAGTGTGCACATTGTTTTGTTTTTAAATATCAATTTATTATGCTCATGGTATGATGATGTAATTACCTAGATTATTTTATTAGAGGCGGTTATGCTCTCTGTCACAGATTTACGATTTTTTATAGATAGAAAGAACTATAACTGATGGTCATAGTCGGGCTCGGGTGTCACCCCTGAACGGGTGACACCCGGGACGGGCCGCCCCCGCTACCCCTCCCTAGCTACGCCACTGATATTACTTACATAATTTTTTTTTTCTCTAAATATTTAAAGTTTTCAGGTCGTATTTTGTAACTAATTTTTTCTTATTCTATTTAGTTCATTTTTATGCCTCATTATTATAAGATTTATTTCGTCGCTTAAGTTCTAACACCACGTATGTTAAAAATAGTCACTTTTCAGGGGAGTGAAAAAACTGAATAATTTTGAACAGATACTATTGCAACACTCTTTTATATTTGATATACACTTCATAATAGATTTACTAAATAAAAAGTCATTCTCTTTAAAAAGAATGGTAATTTATACGATTTTTTGACATATGTTGTGTTGTCTTATTTTAATATCCATATGGGGTATGACTTATGTCTTTTGTACACGAGAAATTGCAAATAAAAGAATTTTTAATCCTTTATTTATTTATTAAATGGCTCTTTCTTTCTCAACTAATATACGCTATTATCCTTAACAGTAATTACTTTGGCTCTAACTGCAATTTTTTTTGCAGTCAAACTTATGATTTTAATGAGATCCATACTAATTGAACATAACGTTGTAGTTATTGTCATAGTTATGATTTTAGAGAAAATAAGTAAGCGGCTAATCTGACATACGAAAACTATATTTAGAATGACATTTAAATGATACACAAGTTTTACACTAGGTGTCTATACTTTACATTGAACATAGTTAGATAATCACAATATCATAGTAATAGTATTATTTAAAGTATTAAGTATAAAATATTCGAATACTAAATAAACAAAAGCCGAAAACTTCTCAAGAAATAAACTCAATGTAACTTAACAACAATAACCTGTAAAGAAAAATAAAAATTTGAGAATCTATTTATGTGGTAAACCGTCGTAAAAACTATGAAAATCAGCGGGAATTACGTGTTTTAATTCTTGGAAATGGGTCCACTTTAATTGTGACATTGGCAGTCTGATTTGATACAGATTTGGTTTCGGCAAAACACTTCTTAGTTTCGCTCTCCTGGGCAATTATGAGTAGTCGTCATCATAGTTTAAATTTTGTTAGACCTTCATAAAGTAGTACTCTTATATCCGTGACTATTGGGTCATTAGCTATTCGGCCGGGTCGAATTGAATCATACATAAGAGATTTAGAAAAGTCATGAAAAAAATCATTGGTAAGGATATTAACGATAGAGGGCTGCTGAGGACGAGCTTGTTTTGAAAGAATTCCATACTGTGATAGCAGGTAGATGTCTTTGCTTTTTATCTGACGCTCTATTGCATTATGAGAAGAATCTACCTCTATCTGAGTATGACCCTTTTCTACATTTTTTTTAGATGTTGTAGTCCATTACCAACTCTAACAATGCATTAGATGAAACTACATTGCGATTTTGTGCTGTGCAGCCGTCAGAGTTTAAAATTATAGGTAATAGCTCTTTGGCTATAGTTTTTTTCAGGCAGTCTATTATACAGGAAGTATACACTGAAGCGACCAAATCCGCAGTACACTCATCAAACCAATAACAGTGGACATTCTTGTTTTCTAAATTGTACGTGGTGAAATTGTGAACACATAGTTTTGTCTTGTAATATATTGCTCTAGCTTCAAGTTTAGGACACAGCTGTACCGATTGTAAGTCATGTGTAAATACATGCACTTCTTTATTTATAGCCCTTAATTTATCTTGAGTTTTTCCTATCTAGCTCTATTCTTCTTTAATATGTGTTCATTATATTTATCTTCACTAAAGTTTCCAACATTGTGAGAACAGAGACATCGCTATGGATTTTCCTGGGTGAAAATATTCTTAATTTTTTTTCTATGAATATTTGATTGAATAACCATCCAGACACAAACTTTTCTTACTGTTCGTTACATTCCTCTCAGTACAACTTGCATAGTTTCGGTTTGCCGTGTACAGCTGGTTCTAAATAAAATTTTGTACTAATTGATGCTCGACAGTAGTGGGATGGCATTTTAGGCAAATCGTCAAATTAGGCAAATAATCTTCGTTATCTGTTTTTTCGTTTTCACTATCTTCTTTAGCGTCAATATAAATATTTTGTGTTGTCTGTTTTTCTTCGCTTAGTTTGTTAATAAAAGTTTGGTTTGTTACCTCGGGTTCTCTCTCAATACTTACTCCTACAACTTCTTGTTCCGATAATATAAGTACTTCTTCATATTGTTTTTCACATATTATTTGTAGTTGGTGTGTCTTAGATGTTTCTGTCTTCTTCTGTAATTGTTGACGATTATTTTTTTTCCTCTGATATAGATATTACTTCCTCAGTAATATTATTTAAATAATTGTCTTCTAAAATTTGTAGTGAAGACTGTTCAACTAAGTCAGATAGGGCTGTATCTTCATTGTTAGCTATAATTAGGAGAGGTGAATTCATTATTATTAACATTTTTTCAATTTGACATTGGACATTTTATTTTCTTCGGTTATTTTTTTGTTTTAGTGGGACGAATTTTAATTTTTAATTCCTTACACAATTCAATGATAATATCTTCGTCTTCGTCACTCATTTTTATAATTTTCTGTTATAAAAAAAAAATGAAATAATTATTTATTTACCTCAATGACAAATTTTAATTCAACAATCTATTTAATACCTATTAAAAGGATCATCGAGAACAATCGAGAGTTTAACTATATAGGTCCAGTACGTTAGATACTCCGCAACACAATGTAACTCCCGTGACGTAATAGAATCAAAAACACATAAGTCAACAACACACTTTTAATATGATTTTCTTACCAAAATATATTTATTTCTTTAAAAATATCAAATTTAAAGAGTAAAATATCTAATAAAAATGTTGCAATACAATTTTTTACGGTTATAATGTTTTTTCTTATCTTTTGTTTTATTCATTGTCAGCAGCAAGTAGCCTCTGGGTCAACACTACAGACCTAATCTGGCTTACGTACTGTTTCCAGAGGTTATAACCAATCGGTTATAATTCCACTAATCAGTGGATCACGTGCAGTTACTTCTCGCTTTATTAAAGAGTTTCTATTCGACGATGCTTGTTTTGGATCAGCTGAAACAACGCGTCATCCGGTGCTCTAGCGCGGCATTAAAATATTAAAACCGCCAAAAATTAACTTATGTTGTGTTAGAACTTAAACGACGATTTGTCAATTTGCTACGGTCTAATTGCTAAATACATAATCCTTCCAAAGACTTCACTCGACTCAGTGTCACGTAAACTTGTCCTTCCTCAAAGAATTTCGAGCGTAAATACACAACTACATGGCCTATAGTGCTGCCTTGCATTTTGTGGACAGTTGAAGTCCGTTACAGAATTAAGAACAACATCCTCCTTTGAGCCGTCCTGTAATTGAACTTTGCAGTCAACTGATTGGCGTAGGCTTTAAGCCACTAAGCCTTAGGGTAAATAAGATACATGAATAAGGAATTCCAGCAGCGGTTTTGTAACTTACTGTACTCATCCGATCTTCATTCTGTTTACAGCGATCGATGGGTTATTTTTTGTATTAATTTTAAACATTTGTAACGTACTGTATTAACTTGATTAGATAACAATGTTTGGTACGAATTTCACAATGTGTTGATCCCACACATAAATTATAAAGCCAATGGCAATGATCACTACAGCAAAAGGGGGAAAGACAGCCTTAATAACAATGGCCAAGAAATATATAATAGTGTTTACGACGCGAAGGTTGCGACATCGCGCCACCGTCCGCATTTGCACCGGTGGCTGTATCAGTGTCTGCGTCCGCTTTTGCGCCAGCGCCCGCTCCTGCGCCAGCACCCGCTCCTGCGCCAGCGCCCACTTCCGCGCCCGCTCCAGGGCCAGCGTCCGCTGCAGCGCCAGTGTCCACTCCAGCGCCAGAGCCCGCTCCTGCGCCAGCGCCCGCTCCTACACTAGCGTACGCTGCAGCGCGAGCATCCGCTCCTGCACCAGCGCCTGCTCATGCGCCAGCACCTGCACCTGTGCCTGGGCCCGCTCTGCAGTGGTCGCGATGATGTACTGCAACCAAAATTAAATAAATTTTCGAACGCTTCTAGATGTTTTTCACCTGTGCACTGCTGGGTACGCTCACCTTGGTTATTTAACCTGATTTTGCGTTTAAGTGTTTCTGATGTCAACCGCTCTTTTAATTTCTGAAGTAGACTATGGGTTTTACTTTCATTCTCTTTTGCACGTTTTGCTTTATATTTTTCTTTTACAACTCTTCATCTTTGTTGTGTTGCGATTTCTCTTTTATTTTTGTTTATTTTTGCTTTATTATTTCTTACCTTTGTGTTCCTTCGAGTAATAGACATTATAACGGTCTACCCTCTCAGAGGTTCAATAGGGGGCAAGGCTCTCCACCCTAACGCCACACAGTCCTCAGCGCGCTTTAATCTTTTACTTTAATTTGGGTGATGTATCGCTAACGACGTATCATTTTTTGCTGTATTAACGCCACACAATCCTCGACACAACACGAAATCTTGATTTGGGTGGGTGACTCCATAATTGAATCCCAATTCTAAATTGACGAAATCCTTAGTTTTTGTTAGATGCCTAGATTTCAGTGTTAATATATGTATATGTCGGAAGCATAGTGTCTTAAGCCACAATTTTCTAATTTCACACGAGAGGCATTTAAACATAATTTTCAGCATTATCAATTTTTTATCCATTCTGTACTAAAGCTTTTATATTTTTGCTCATTCTTAAATATTTAATTAAATATATTTTAAAATTGTCTATACGCGGAAAAATGTATTTTTAATGTTATTGATTAATATAGAACTTAGGACAGTGTACTTCGTATTTTCTTATGTTCTTTTATAAGTGGTTGTAAAATGCGTTATAAGTCCTTTAGGATAACAAATAATAAAGTACTAAAACTGTTTTAAGCGTTTATTTGTGGAAGAAAGTATTTATAACATTAATTTGTCATCATAATCACCCTCGGGATAATCGTTTCCATTAGCAGAATGAGGTAAATTTTTAAAATAATCGTGACAATGAGTTAGTAAAAACTGTAACAAATCCATCGTATATTTCTTGTTGGATATTGGAATTAATTCTCCGTTTAACGTTTCTAAGCTAATCGGTATCATGAATGGCGATCTCTTAGTATTTCTTCGTAGTCTAGGCATATCAAAGGTATATCAAAAATGTGAGATCTTAAAGTAGGTTAGATTTGACTTGGCCAGTTTTATCAGAATTAATATATATATATATATGTTGAATAACTTTATAAAATGACTGATGTAATGAAAACTGCCCAAGTCAAATCTAACCTACTTTAAGATCTCACATTTCTTTTAAATAACAGCAATTGTTATAGGTATCCAATAAAGCAAAAAAAAATAGAGTTTAATACTTGTTCATAATGTTATTTTCTTCCTATAAATACGTATTTGGGTTTTGCATAGAACTTGGCACTCATTTAGATCTCCATTATTTTTGCGGTGAAGCCCACAGTCAAGCATAATTTTTGTATTGAACTTGGCTCTCCTTTTTTACATTTATGTTTTTGGTGAGATATCATTACTTTTTGTAAAGAAAACTAGGCAGGTTTTGAGATTTTTTCTTGCGTCTCCGCTGCATGGTTTTCTTTTTTATGCTATATTATAATACATACATTGGGATAGTTTCAAATATCTGCTTGTAACGTTGTAATGGTTCCAACGCTACAATCAAAAAAAAAAAAATTGTATGGGGACCCCCCTATTTTATATTTTTTGATTTTTTCCTACGCTTACACACAATTAACGAGCTGTATTCCAAATTTCATCTTTCTAGGTCATCTGGAAGTAGGTTAGATTTAGGTACTATATGTCAGTCAGTCACTCAGTGCTAAAATTTACGACTTTTTGACCTTTATATCTTTACTAACCATTTGAGCTAGCTTCATGAGATTTGGGCTTCTAGATGTCCTTATGGTTATAATTAAACACACGTAGTTTTATGTGTTTACGTTATGTCTATAACTCAAAATAGAAGGGTCAAAAGTGGCACCAAGTGGTTCGTGTAATATTACACTCGGCGCTGGCTAGCCAGTTCCTTTGCTTGAACTTGGCTTGACAAGTTGCCGTGTGTCTAGATCAGAACTAGAGGCGTGTACTCGCGTCAATCTCTCAACAGAATTTCAATTACTCAATTTGACCTAAACAGAGCAAGCTAAATAAAATCGTTTAAAAAGCATGTGGCGAAAATTGAAAATAGGCTAGAAAATTGAATATAGGTTATCTAAAGAAAAAAATACGTTAATATACGTAATTTGAAATTTGTAATTGGTAAATTTTCTATTTGCATAATTTTTTCATCTTTTTTCATGTAAAGTAATACGTATTGATATAAGTAATAAGAATCTACATTTGAAATGGGTGGTAATGTTAATATCGAAAAGGATTCATTAATGACGTATTTCAAGTGTAATTCTATTAGTTACGAAATAAAGCTATTTTTTATTTGATTGTATAGTTTAACTATGTTTTGTATTCCGAAGTGGGAGCAAAATGTCTTAAAACTCATCGTTAAGAGAGTGTCTTAAATGAAATTGAATGTTTAGTTTCGGCAAGTGTATACATGAAAACATTTCAAATATCTTAAAAAAAATATTCTATTTGAATAGACTTATATTTGTTTGTATAATTACTTTCAGACGAAAATAAACAAGATCGCTCCCATGTTAGCGTCTTTGCCAGATCCCATGGGGCAAAATGTTTTACTTCCACGTGGAAGATGGACAACTTTTCCTAAAGAAGAAAGCATTGTTAGTCTTATGTTTGATCCGATCGAGGAAATAAATCTGTGCAACGAGCATTACTTCTATATATTTACTATTTTCAGCAATTTCCTTTCGATACTTTTGTACCAAAAATCCAATATTTGAGCCATGTACTTCCAAAAGAATTGCCACGAGCCGTTAAAATAGAGCGACTGCGGAGAAAGTTCCTTTCAACCGACCTTAAGGTCACAACTGCTTTATTTTTTTAAATAGTTTTTTTAGTTCAATACTTAGTTAATTAGTAAACATCTTTTCTTACCTCAAAATGTTTCTTACACAGAAAATTTTACGCGATCTAGATGTACAACCGTATTTGTTATTGCCGATATTTGAATATAATATAAGGGATCAGGAGTATTATGGCCTCTATAGTTCGTTTCCAAAGTTTGATCTCCAAGTGTTTGATAATACTGAATTTGAATGCAGGTATGTATAAATACACATAAAGAATAACTTTCAACGCGACTATATAGGAATTTCAATTTTTTTTTCATTTCAACGGAGGTCTTTTTTCGACGAAAGGCTTTCTTTTTTATTGTACTATTTCAAAATTACTTTAATATGTACTAGAAGTCAATTCAAAAGCTTTTTGTGCATCTCTACTTTTGTTTGATTCCCTTGTCTCGGACCTTTGTCTATGAAACTGGTTATATGAAGTTAAAACTGGCTTCTATTCCAAGTTTTATCTGAATAGTCTGCGATGTGGATGATTTGTCAAAATGATTTTGTTCAATATTAGTCGAAATAGTACCTATAATTTCCGTGGAATACTATATGGCTATCTGTGGCGAAGATAGAATTGCAAATTGTGTCTTAATTTGCATAGAAGGTTGAGCTTGGTGAAGTTTGTTTAAAGAGGGTGGCGTGTTAGTCTCAATATCGGTAACAAGCATCTATTCAATAGCAAAATGGTAGTCTTGAAAGACATTTCGATTTACGGTCCAAATGCCTGACGCTTTGAAGTCATTTACTACACCACCGATAGCAGCCACCCGTTCATAAGCTGTGTTAATAAATTTGCTTTCATGATATTAAGTTACGGCTCTATCGGGACGATAAGAGAAAGGTAATATAGGAGAACACAACGATTTTTAAATTTTTTGTCTTTTCACCTTGTCGAGCACCTGAAATCACTGAACAGTTTTGACAGGTATAGCTTGACTTGGAACAGAATATAGGTATTTATTCACATTAACGATTTGATAACTTACATTTAGTAAGTACTCATTGGATTAAAAAACACATCTAACGGCTGAATTTTATGCGTATATCGGTAATTATAACAAAATAACGCCATTGTCATGAGCTAAAAACAAAGCATTTAAATATATACTATGAGTTGTATGGACATCGAGTAGCAACAAAACCTTATCTTCTTTTGTTGGTTTGGCCATAAAAATAAAATTTGATTGAATAATTCAAAATTCCGAAACTGTTAGTATACTTCCAGCTCGAGCTCTCTCTTTTAAGTGTTAATTCATTCACAATCGTTTAAAAATTATCATTAGTGAAGTCATTTGGCCACATGCACTAGCACAAGCAACCATTGTAGTATTTATTCCTCGTTCATCGCTACTTGTTTTTTCCTTTGTTACCTATATTTTTTTGAGGTTTCTTCTACATTGTTTGAAATCCGTTTTCATAAACATTAAATATTTTATTAGAAGTAAGTTTATTTTTGTCAATAACCTGTTGATAAATATCAAAAAAATGATTCGAATTTTTCCTATTAAATCTTTTAGCTCTGTGTAAAGGGGTTCATCTTGTCGGAGACTTATTTTATCTTTATATTCTCAGGAAAGCATAGTACCATATGTTACGTACCATTTTTTTAGTGCGATTGAACGTGTGCGGTATATTATTCTTTTCATCAAGTTCAAAAGCCTGTCTTCTAACGTTGATTGTGAATCCGAACAAATGTTCCTCTAACTTAAAAATATGATTTACTAGATTATCGTCGAATGCGTTACGAAATATAGTTGGCCTTCTTTTTGTGACTATAGATTCACTCGTATCATCTTTGTCTAAATGCCTCTTTATGACAGCTTTTGGAATGTTATATAAATTATGCATTTATTTAGACCACTCCCTCCAGTAATCATATATTACGTTTAACAAATCTTTTCCTATCCATTTGTAACATTTTCTATCAATCATCTGCAAAAAGAAATAATGAGTACGGTAAATTGGACCTGTTCATTTTATTTAACTGTGTGCTCCATTTTAACCACTAATGTGGATATGTCTTAAGACAAATCTAATTAAATATAAGCTATAAATGTCGAGAATTGTTTTGCGTATGATATTTGTACATTAAATGACGCTTCTAAACTATAAATTACCAATGCTGTATGCTTATTTTTAACTTCTTCACTGTCGTTAATGCTTTATTGTGAGGTGTAAAGTGGAAGTCTATGATTAGATGCTTGCTTATAACATGTTTTTACATACAGTGTTAAACAATCGTAGACAATACTCCGAACAATCATGATTGCTCGGACTGTTGTATAACGAGATGTCTGGGAGTGCATCTATTGGAAGTTTCGATAACCCTGGTATCCTAACATGTGATTCTGTGGCTTTTGTTGAGGATGTGCTGATCTTAAATAAAACGTACGTAAAAATTACAAAACTATGTAGCAGATTGAGATAAATGAAATATAAATATTTGCTTAGATATTCTTAATGCTTGGTGTCAATCCTTTTGAGTCAAGATTCAATTCCTTGTTTAGAGATTGGTGGTAGAAAACAGATTCGAGGGTTAGGGGTGGGTTGCATGTTGCACGTTTTCCTTTTTTTTTTAATCCGCCCCCGTGTCATGACGACCACGGCCCTTGTATACCTTTTATCAGGTTCATACTATCGCACTTGTTTCCATCTCTTTCAGTTTGCAGGAGTGATAGGGTAGGGTTAAATAACTATTCTTTTCTCTCTTTTTTTTGACCCTTATACATACATATTTTTCTTACATTTAGTTAAGTACATTATATCTTGTTTAGTCTAGATTGTTTTACTTATATCTATTTACAATACTTTTCCCTACCATCCCTATTTCATTACTTTATACGTTATTGAATCTTTTCATTTTTTCTTTCATCTTTTCCGTTTTCGTTTCCATATCCTCGACACTTTCGTAACCGATCTCGGGCACGTGTGCGGGGTGAGGCAAATCGCTGAAATATACGGGTGTCTCAAGCTCCCGATCGACAAAAGTGTCCTCTAAATCTTTTCCACGCTTAACCTCGTATAGCCAAGCCGCTTCCCTCACTCTTATGTCGAGAGGGTGCAGCCTCGAGAGGATCAAACCCACCACCTCCCATGGCCCCTCCGACATCTTGGTCATATGGGCCGAATCGCAGAAGCGCCGCGAGACATCGATAAATCTAATCCCGTGGCTCTTCATGCTTCTTACAAGTTATATCAATATCTCTGTTCCTTTATCCCTGATTTCAACTCTCCCTTAATAGGACTTGTGACGCCACAAAACAGACTTCGCTGCCGAGCAGTCTTCTTCTTTGTTCGTCACTGCAGTCCGCCGCGCAATCTGTGTCAAGCACGCGCAAATTCTCTAAACCTGCGGAAGTTCGCCTGTGAGCCACGAGACCCGCATAATAGACCGGACCCACTTGTAACACTTCCAAACCGCCTAGCATTTCAGCCCTAATGTCGTTATATAGAGGGCATGACCACAGTACTTGGTGCATGTCCTCGTCCGTCAGTCCGTACATACATTCGCTCGCCTCATTCAGTCCCAACTTATACAAGCGCTTCCTAAAGCACCCGTGACCCGTGAGCAGCTGGGAAGTTTCATAATCCGGTTCGACCCAATCGAGACTGAGTCTTACCGGTACGCTCGGGAAGTAGCGGAACAGCTCCCTGCCATTCGTCTCTTCATCCCATCTCTTTTGCCAGTCATCCATGACTTCCTTTCTTACCCGACGCCTAAGTGCCCAGACCTCGGCCCTGGTGAGATTATCGCGCTCTGAATCAACACGCCCAGCAAGGGTTACGTCCAAGTCTGCAGGCAGCACTCCGGCCAAGACCGGCAGTGCCGCCGTGCTCGTCGTGCGGTAAGCCTTAGTCAATAAAATCAGAGCTGGTCTCTGCGTCCTGAATAACGCGCTGCGAACGACGTGCAGGCCGCCACATGTGTACCAGTAGCCCGCAGCATACTTCACTGTCGCTAGAAAGGTTCCCCGGTATATTGTAAGCAGGGACGGATATCTCATACCCCACGATGCGGCCGAAATCCTGGACATCTTGTCGAAACTTTTCGCGGCTCTCTCGTTTATTGATAGCGCATGTTGCGCAAATGAGAGCCGGTCATCTATGACCATTCCCAGCACTGTGGTCGCGGAAACGGCCCGGATAGAGTCGCCGCCCATCCTCACGGTCGGCGGCCTCTGTAGCCTCACCTTGACGGTCATGGAGCAAGACTTAGCCGGCGAGAATCCCAGCCGGTTACGTCCGCCCCACTCCCGGATCAGGTCAAGAGCCACTTGAGACCGCCTTTCGATTTTGAATCGGGACGGCGCCTCCACCAGGGCCGTCAAATCGCCCGCGTAGGCCACGACTTTAATTCCGGCTGGGAATGGAAGTCGCAGCAAGTCAAATCAAATCAAATAAATTAAAAATGAAATCAAATTAAAATAAATAAAATCAAATGAAATCAAATAAACTCCAATTTAAAATCCGAATTTATATTTTAATAATAAAACTTAAAATTAAATAAAATTAAAATAAAATAATTTACAATCAAATTAAATCCAACCAACAAAAGAAATACAATAAAATAAAGTAAAATTATGTTTTTCAGATGTATATATTTAACAATTTATTATTAGTGCGGGAATTCTTGCGCGGAACCCCATAGGCGGAAACCGATAACTCCGGAAGTAAGCCCCAGAAAAATCCGGTACCAGGAGCTAGCGATCGGGAATAGTGTTCTTTATACGAAAATAAGGTTTTCCAAAAAATGTTAAAATTTTTTGAGGGTAGGTAATTTTGCCAAAAGCTAAAGTTACCGATATCTCAAAAACGGCTGGAGATATCGCAAAAATAACAATTTTGTTTTCTCTTCTCTTACGAGAAACGGTTTACCCACCAGACTACCGATAGAGCCTACCCTCAAAATCCCACAATGACTTTTTTTTATTAATTTAAAAAAAATGTTTGCTTTAAAATTCTCCGCTCGCTGTTTCTGCTCTCGGGCCGAGTGCCGGGGAACCTCCGACAGTCGAAGCTGATAATAAGCCCCCCCCTAATTCACTCCACGCCGAGATACAGGTCGAAACAAAACCAGCCCAGTGGACTCAGGAGACCAAGATATGTCCCCCTAACCACTTTTGGAAAAAAAAAAATTATTGGTTTGAGGGAAATTTTATATAAATTTTTTTCAAAACGCGATATCTCGAAAACGGTTCAAGATATCGAAAAAAATAATTGAATTTTTGCAACACTAAAGTGAAGCGGCTTCTGATGTTCTAAGGCCTAAGAGCCCACAAACAACACTCCAACACTTTAAAAATAAAAAATAATTTCAAAAAATTTTCAAAATATTTTTTTCTTCTGTAGGACACAATCCCTGTAAAATCTTAATCTAAAACAAATCAATAAAATAACTTAAAAAAATATATTTAAAATTTTCAATTATAAGTAAATTTTTTTCTAGCAGTCCAATAATTTTTTTGAAAACATCACCCAAGTCGCCTTCGCCGAAGCCTCAATTTGATGCGCTCCTCGAGCCTCTAAGTCCTCCGCTTCGAGAATCTCGTGGCCACGTGGTTTTGAGTTTTTTCAAAATTTTTCCGGATTGGGCCACGGGAAAATTCGGGGAGTTCACTCAGTTGCAGTTCCGACTAGCGCGTGCCGAACGCACAAGTAAAAACTTGGTTTCGTTGATCTCCTTTGCGAGACAGACCCCCAAATGTAAATCGGGACTAACTTTAAAATGGTTTTTTCGCTGTTTCTCAAGAACCAGAAATCGTAGAGGTCTGACCGATACAGCAATCTCTTCATCCTCACGGGGTGCAGATTTTAAGAATACCCTAGAAGTTGTGCTACCTCGGGAATTGGGATCTAATAGCCATGTGGTTTTGATATTTTTCCCGATTTCTCGAGAACGGGCCACGAGTAAAATCGCGAAGTCAGCAGACAGACGCCACTCTGTGAGGCGCTCCAAACGACACCTTGAAATAGGGGGGTCGTCGATCGCTTTTCGGAGATAGTGTCACTTTCACTTTTGAACCAACATTTTTTTCGTTATAAAATATTTTCCAGCTGACCGATTTTTAAAATTAAAACACTTTTAAGCAGGATTCGTCGTCCCGCATCCACTGAAACAACTTTCACGGCAATCCAACACATTTGCTTATTTATCAGATTTTTCTCGTGCGGAGCGCGCGTTTTCCGTGCGTTTTGAGCGGCGGTTGGCTTGTAACTTGCATGTTATACGTTAACACATTTTGCGAGCAAGCATCTAGCCGTTAACACTTTTTTCGGTTTCCATGTCGTGAAGCTTGTTTTGACAGCGTCAGCCGAACATTCAAATAGCCCGAATGTTCTATCGAAATAACCATAGAAACCTTCCCTGGCAATTGTACTAGGAGTGGTTAAACATTCTATTCGTCTTTAAGGGAAAATCCTGTTCCGCAGAGTGCATGAAGTAATTAATTCTTATACGTATCTCAGTTATTTATGTGACGTATGAGATTATAGATTTGCAATCTTGTAATCGAATGGATATTAAATATCACAAAAGGTTAATTTTTTTGGTGAAACCAGAATGGTCAAAGAAAGACTTAAGTTTTTTCCACAGCTCCTTCAATCTTGATATAGACATACAATGATAAGTCATGTGTGAGGAGGTATGGAAATAGTTTCGAGTCCTGGCGAAGGACATAGGCTACTTTTTGTTTGTTTGTCTGTCCGTACGTTTGTATGGTTTTTCATGGCTCGGCAATAGTTAAATTGATTTTAATGAGCTAGAGTGTACTAATAAAGCACTTTTTTTCATGTATAAGTCATTGTTTATCTTTTAGTTTGTTTGTCTGTATGTCCACTTATAACTCAATAATGACATACAATTTTGATAAAATTTGGAAAACTGATATAATTAATTGGTCCATACACTATAAGTTACTGTTTGTTTCTTTGTATATGTATATGTATCACTCCTTATAACGAAAAAATTTAATGATCATTTATTTTATTTTATTTTCTCGGTAATGATTATGGTTTGTTTAGAGAAGGAACGGTGTTAGTGTAGGCGATGAGGATTGAGATAGTAAGATATGGTGTGTGAGGGTGAAGGAGAGCGAAATCAAACGGATTGTAATTATATGATTAATATTAACAGATTAATGATAAGAACTTCAAAGTGAAATAAAATGAACTAAAGTGTTTTTCACACTGCGTGTTTTTTAGTATTATATCCCAATATTATAATATTACAAAAGTGATTATTTGTATGGATGTTTGACTGTTTGTAACTTAATCACACATAAACCACTGGACGGATTTAAATGAAATTTAGCAACCAAATAGAGTATTCTCTGGATTATATGCATTTATATTTTATATCTTCCCCTAATATGTGTCTGCAATAATTCACAAAAAACCGGAATCAATATCGAAATCGGAATCTATATCGCAATCGAGAGCGACAGCGCGATTGGAAAAAAGAGAGGTGCGGGAGTGGAATAGAGAATAAAACCAAATCGGTACTAAGTGTGAAATCGGACCATAAGTCGAAGACGGGATTGAATTGGTTTCGATGATAGTAACTTTACTTGATATAAAAAATGAGTAATTAATTGTATTTCCATGCGGAGGGATCCGCGGGCAAAAGTTAATAAATTAAATAAATTTGATTGTAACATATTTTTCGCCGTATTTCACTTTTGCATCCAAACGACTACTTTTTAAATTTATTGTTAAATGTATGATTTACATTGGTTTAATCGCTTAGAACACCAGAGGAATGGATGAACCTCGGCTTAGTGGAAGGAGAACATTACCCTTGCCCTGGACTCGCTTTTCTCCCTCGAGATGAGGATAGGTCACAAAGAGTGCCGACCAGTAATCCTGTTGCACTGCTTAATAAATTATATAAGGTAAAAAGTTTGTGTTACCTGGTTGTATTTTATTTAATTCGTTTTTTGTGTTTCGTCAGTAACAGCCTGAAAAATTGGTTTTTGTTCTGTCTCACCGATTTCATTATTCTTAAATGAATTACAACATAATCGCTATTTATTATAATAAGAGCTAATTATATTTGTTGATTTAAAGCCTTAGTTTAACCGTTATATCTTTAAAGTGACTGCTATTTATTGTATTAAAACATCCGGTGTTGTAACAAATAGGATGCACTCTTATCGTTTATTTTAAACAGCAGATGTATATAGAAAAAAAAAAATTATTGTGGGTTTCTTTACTTAACAATAATCGCAGTTTCACAAGAACTTTTTTTGACAATGACTAGAAAAAATGCTCTTTACTTAAGAATTGCTTCTTAAGAAAAAAACTAACGATTAAATTGTCGTGATTACGCTAGAATCACGACTCTTACCTCTGTTTTTTGGCCAAATTTCTTTTCCACTTTGCAGGTTTAGTTTTTCTTTTCCTACTAGAATTATTATCCACCGGAGAGGGTTAACAGTATTTCGTTGCGAATGAAATATAACGTTTTCTGTTTTAAATCACTTACGCGCGATTACGTCATCGATAGACAAAAACGCCATATTGAATCGTGAGCAATGGCGACACCTGATTGACCGAGAGGAATAATGCTGATTTTGCCGTAAACAACGTTGGATGTTGCTGTATTTGCTGCTAACATATATTTATAAAACCTGTTTTAAAGGGGATGTTTTACAGATGTCTCTTAAATCAAACATACCAATATGGCGCTACACTAACAGATTGCAATTATCAAACAAATGAATGTGTCTGTCTTTGCTTTTATATGACTCATATATTACGATGTAAATGGTAGTACGTCCTGAAGTATTATATCGTATACTATACAGGTCGATTACCCACAATGCAATAGTTCTTTCTATTCACTTTTGATAACTAAATCAAAAAGGAAAAATGAAAAAGCCAATAAAACGATCTAGAGTCAAAAATATGTAATAATAAATAGATAAAAATCAAAACTTAGAAATCGCACAGATCACAACGACTAATGACGAAGGACTACACCGAAACAAAAGACCGATAACGTCTATCGAGAGCTGCCCGGCCGCGTGTAACTCAAAGAGAATGACGATAATACGCTTCAGGTGGAGGAAGTAGATAGATAGATTGATTGTTTGTTCTATTTATTTTCATAGATAAATTCATTTGCCACTAATAATTAGGCAAAGTAGGTGCCTCACTAAATAATTAATTACAATATTTTTTCATGTCTTACAAGTGCACAGATAAAACATGTAAGATAAGTTTAAGTATTTATGTAAATGCTTTGAAATGGCATACTTTCTATTTTTGGCCGCGTCAATGAAAATTTGCCAAATGTCCTTTGATACCGTAATGATTGAAGTGTCCATAATACATATACATGGAATTGGTGTTCAAAATAAGTTTTCGGTTCATTATTGACTGTTTTATTTCCTTTTGACGACCGAAAGTATAAGATGACGATTCAACAAATTTAGTTCTCAATTATTATTTTTATGTACGCATAGTGGACAAAAGTGGCAGTGTTAAGTTGCACAGGAAAAGGGAACATGTGGCAAGTTATGACACTCGACGGAAGCAAACGCCGTATGGAAGTGCCGAGAATTCGACTCGCTTTCAACGCTGAAAATCCAGAGATTTTTGCGAAACGTGTTCAGTACGCCGTTCGTTTTAGAGGTGTATATGAAAACGATATTAGGTACATTATTTCATGCAATGGCAATTTGCAAATGTATGTAATTTATTTTTATATACGTATTTTAAATATAAACTGTGTGTTGTTTATTAAAATCCATAGATTCTATTTATATTTGGACTGCTTACTGTTAGACGGTTTGCCGCACATACCCGATAACTATGTACCACGGATAATAAAAATGGTAAGAATTCACAAACAAGGAAAAGAAATGGATGAAATTTTTTTACAAGTTCTCATTGACGAGGCAAGTTAAATTACATAAAATTGTTTTATTATGTGAAGTTATTGTGCTTTAGAGGTTGAAATATCGATTACAACTCGTTTTTCAATTTCAGGCCAAGTTGCAATATAGAAAGACAGAAGGAAAACTTAGAATTATAAATACTATAGAAAAAAATCGTCAACTGTATAACTTTATAGATCTACCTTCTGAGGAATACCAACCGCCCATACCTTATTTTGGTAATAGCTTTTATTAAGAAGTAAAGTTTCGGTTTCTATGTAATTTAGGATTTTTAGCAGTTTTTCTAGATTTTGTTTTTTTAATTAAAGCTTAAGTTAAACTTAAGTGATTTTTTTATTTAATCCATTATAAAATATTGAGCTAGTAATATAGAAGTGCTTTGCTGAGAAGGAGATTGATTATATTTCAATTGGGCAAATATATCTGTTACTACGCTTATTAGGATTAGTATGAGGAAGGGTCTTCAGCACAGCTTAGTGGGCTTTGTATTTTTATCAAGAAGGTATTAAGCTGCACCTCCCTACATCGGCATGCAATATAAATGTGTTCTGTATGTACTTTATGTTCTTTATTTACTGTTTTATTATTATGGTTTCGTATGACTAATAGCGATTTGTCTATGGTCTAACGCAGACAAATTCAGTAACCACTGGATGAGGTGCGTTGAATGTTCCAGGTATACGATATATATTACGTAATTCTGTTCGTTTATTTCTCACTGCGACTAGCTTCAATGCTTATTGCAGTACGTGTATTTCAAGCTATCACAGTTTTCACCTTCTTTTTTTGTAGATGCTCTTTTTTTTATTCCGCATAGGAGCGTGATTTTAATTGCCGATCCAGAATTTTTGTTTGTGTTATATATACGTGACTTATTTTTTTTTACTTGAGGTTATTAATTTCACCCTTCATTTCTCTCTCGAAATAGTTTGTCTTAATATCCATTGTAATATTACCATTAATAAGCCGAACGATGATAGCGATAAGTACGAAAGCGTATTTCTATCTACTAGTGGTACCATTTAAGTTTTTGTTAGTTAGTGGTACCGTTTTTTTATTTTTAGTTTAAGATTAAGTTCAAAAGCTAATTTGTTTCAAAATGACCGTTCCTACCTTAACGATGTTCATAAAAATTATTGGGGTGAATTGAAATGCATTCAATAAAAAAAAATATATAATATCACAACAAAATTGATTAATTATGTTTAAGACTACAACTTAACAATATTTCTATTCAGCATTTAATAGGTAAAACGAACTAAATTTATTACGTTTTGGTTAAAAAACGATTGGTAAACAGACTACAAGGAAGTATTTCTATAATAAATAATATCGATTTTGATTCGCATTAAACTAGAAAATACTTCATTTTGTGTAAAATTTAATTTTGAGATGATTCGGTGCCCTCTTCGTTAGCCCTCGGTTCTCAGTTTGCATACTTTTCTCATTTTGCTCCGATTGTGCATCCCCAGTACTGTGCTGTACTTATAAAAAAAGCAGTAACACTTTTTTTCTTTTTATGATTCCTAGTCCTTAATAATATTTTTCTTTCCTAATTTTGGTATTAGTTTTGTCGGTGTCTACATTCCTTTTTTTTTGTAATTGTTATGCTTTGATCCGTTTCTTGCGCTCTCAAAAAACTTGCACTCCCATTTTAATTAAAGCCAAATATTTTCGTTTGCTCACCGAGGCTTCTATAAATTGTAGCGTGCTGTGATTGACGTTGTACCGAATTCCATATTGATTCGCCCCTTGCACCTTCATCTTACTCTTATTTATTTTGTATCTTATTGCATATGGTTCCAGGGATATTAATTCTGTTTTAATGGTACCCTGTACATGCAACTTCTTAAGTTTCTGTCACATAACCAAATCGATTATATCGTATAGTTAACGTTGCTGCTTTGTTCCTGTTTTCTTATTCATGTCTTGAACTACAGGACGATACCCGTGCCTTATGAAAGATTTTCGTGGTAGAGTAAAGGAAAACCAATGGTATTCATTGTATGTATTGCCAGAATCTGTATCATGCATTCACCTGGTTGTTGAAGAATGTTTGAAGGTATGTTTCTTTTAATTATCATAATGCACATGTGCTTTGAACATTCCATTTCTTTTATCCATGTAGTTCAAACAACCTTAATATATAAAGTAATCCAACATGACTCTCGATTAAATGTAAACATTTATATTCTACAGGTAGAATCTATGTCATTCTTCACAAGCTATTTCGGTAGAAATCCTACTCTAGCTGAATTCGATGCTGCTCAGCAACACAGCATATCAATGGCAAGTTCCAAAAATAATTAATATGCGCGTATTCATTTTTTTACCCTTATTATATTTATTGAAATATTCCAGATGTTGAAGAATCTGACTATAACGTGGCTAAATAACACCAGCCACGCCATAAGGATGTCATTTAGAGATGTTGGAAAAGGGTAAGCTTCAATAGGTCAATTCTTAATCTTTTAAGCCGTAGTCTATTACACATAATTTAGTGTCATCACACAAATACCACAAATTGTATTGACAAAACGAAACTCGCTAACTGTGTTTTAAGCTCAAATATTGATAAAAGGTGTTTGGTGACATACATATGTATCATATGTTTAATAACGTCTGTATATCCATAAGTTTTGAATATATGTCTTTGCAGATGGTTTAACATATACGAGAAAAAATGGGAGTACTACTGTATGAGTAAAATGTGCAGATTTATGCAACTTGTTAGATTTAGAATGCAGGTACGTACACAGCATAGTATTAGTTGAAGATAATATTTATGATACTTGATATTAAGAATGTAAATTAAAAGAGCTGTTTTATACCTTAACACGAAAGTTATAATTTTCTGTTTAATAGCTATTGTGTAGTGAAAATGACGCAAGTTTCCTTTTATTAATTAATTCTCCATAGATATTTTTTTGTGCATTATGATTAGCTAAGTCTACATCTATCTTACTGTAGATGGTCGTACTGTATTGATCCAATCAAGTCTTTCGGAACAAAGGCATTGAACGTACTGTGTAAACATAGTTATGCAGAATTTAAAAGATAGCAGTATTTACGAGGAGAGTTCAATAAATTGTCGGTGTAGATGTGTCTTAACTTCGCTTTGTACATTTTTAATTTTTTCAAATACTGACTTGAAGAGCATAAAAAAATAAAATAATTCGTTTTTCTGTATAAGTTGAGCATAAACTCTACTAATATGGACAATTTCATGTTTTTGATAAAATAAAAGCATCATGTTGTTAATAAATTTATGATCTAATAAGGTCAAAGCCAAAAATGCACTAAAGAGTAAATGTTGTGGATGGGGACAGCCTACCATCTTCTATGGCCCTACCAACCTTCATGTTATACGACCCGGAATGCAAAAACGTCTTAAATCGAGAATGGAGCTGTAGTGTAATTAGTTATATAATGAGCATGACCAAGTTCAATGTATTCTTTTATAAATTGTTTATATTAAATGTAAAGTTCTTAATCGGTTTTAAGTCTACTTTACAAGGCTAAAAGACACCTATATGCAGAGTTAAAGTTGCTGCCGAGCAAAGGCAGTTTTGACCGATCATTAGGTAATTTTACAATGAATCGCTCTGATTCATTACGTTTTCTAAAAGTTTCATAAAAATTCTCACAAAAGATATCATCAGGCGATAATGATTGCCTTTTAGTTGTAAAATTTTCTTGAATCCAAAATTTTGTTAAAATATCTTCACAAGACAATTTGTTAATGGTGCGTAAACTTGTATAAATATTATTTACTCGTGAAGTAGGTACCGTTAATTCACCAGTCATAAACCAACCAAAAACTTAATTGACAAGTTGAGGCAAGTTAGTGCCTAATCTAATAATACCCTCAGACAGGAGATTATAAAAAAGTTGACTGCCATTAATTCGAGATCCAATTTTTAAAAACGTTAAAAATTTTAACAATTAATAATGACCACTGATACCTCGCACAAAAAAATTATAGGATTCAACTTACAATTAAGACGTTTTGATAAGCTTTCTGTCATGATATTAACTTCACTAACTGAATCGAGTTACTCGAACTGTTTGCCATTTGCCTGCGCTGTCTTTGACCTTAATTACAGCAGTCGACAAAAGTATTTGTATTGTAGAAATGAACAGCAGAATTACTATAATTATTAACAGAACTTCCAGAAGCAGCAAATTACACCCGTTACACAATAATTTTCCAGATGTTGCTGAAAGGTGGTTAATTGATTTGCATTAGTATTTTGAAAAATAGAATTGTCATGAGGATTTACATTTCCACTAGACTTCGTAAAATTATTAAGATGCATCGTTATATAGTGCTTTCTTTTACAAATATTGCAAGAATTTTTAGAATATTTACGAATTTTTGAATATGGCATTAAACAATTAAAATATAATTTATTCGATTTCTATCTATAGGCGACATTTCTAGTACATAGGACATTTAAATAATTCGTGGGTGAGTTTACAATCACTCACTAATTTATGCTCATTTCTGTTTCTTATTCCGTCACCAGATCCTAATAGCCATTTATGTATAACCTATTAATTGAGACCATTCTAATGAGCTCAAGCATAATACCCCTGCTGTAAGTTTATGAGAGAATAGGTTATGTTGAACATGCTATTTTGCAGTATGAGTTCGATGTTATTATGTTCTTCGAATATCATTTTAGTAACAGAATACCGAATTTCGACTTGATCATACACAGGTATGTGTATGATCAAGGTGAGGATCTTCTACAAGGAAGAAGCTCACATTCATTCATTAACTAAAAGAGAGCTAGTTGATAATCTTTAAACCGCTGAACAGATATTTTTGAGTAATGGCTCGTTCAAGTCACCTTTCTAACAAAAAATACTAAATCGAAATGCATTCAACCGTTTAGAAGCTACGAAGCCACAGACAGAGGCTAAATGATTACATTCCTTTATTTGCCGTTACTTTCCCTTCTTTTTTCAAACATCGATATTATTCTATTTAGATTATATGCTCGAAATATACATTTTTTAATGAAAATGAACTTTAAATTACAAATTAAAAATGTACGGAGAAAAATATTTTTTAAAATGTAATTAATCTAAATCTATATACACATATAAAATGCTAATGTTGGTTTCTAAAGACAGGGTTTTCTCTATCACCACCAATTCCAATCAAGTCCCGTTAGGGTGGTCAACGTGTCCCTTAGTCTCACGGTGAGAGTGAGGGAGTTTGGTTGTGGCAGGTGGAGTGGGTGGTTCTGGATGGCGAAAATGTAAAAAATATATATCTGTCCTTTTCTAACTTATGAGAACTTCTGGAAATGACCTGTAAAACTCTAAAATGTGTGCAACTGTTCTAATTCACAAAGACTTCTAAAATTTTCTACATTTTGCCGTAATATTCTAGAACCACCTACTATCATCAAAAAAAATTATAATATCCAGGGTGGTCTGTCACTATCGGAAATAGTCTTGAAAGTTGTAAAATGTTCTTTAACATTGCAGAACGATCGAAAAATTGAATATAATTTAAAAATTCTTAAAAGATTTAAGATAAGCTGTCATTGTTTGCCGTAATCTTAAATGTTCTGGTGATAAAAATTTCGATGTATGATAGTATATAAACCGAAATTCAGAAAGTTTTCCGTCCGCTTGATCGTATTTGAGAGAAGATTAATAGAAAATGAGAGTGAGCAGTAATTAAACAAATTCAAGTGATTTTGACAAGTGAAAAAAAACAAACTATCTGAATATTCTAGAGTGTCTGGTACTAGAAATTTCGGTGTATTATGGTATATGAACCGATATTCAGTGACTTCGTCAGGGTCATCATTATAACAATCAAGAGATTAATTTTGTGTAACTTTATAACATTACATGCACACAATCCCAAGGCGTAAAAAAGTATTTACAAAACGTCAAGTGGATTCAAAAAGACGAAAAGTAGCACGTTAAATGAAACAGAAAAAAAACGACAAAAAAAGGCTTTCGAATATTTGTAAAGGAGTGAAAAAAATTAGAGAAAATTTAACCAAAGAAGAAGGAACACATTAACGAAGAAGTGCTACCCCTAATGAGAACTTTTAGAAATCTTCAATCTTCTAATCAACATGAAGTGGAAAATAGAAGAAGTAGAGAAAGAATGGCTTCGTCAAGCATGAAACGAACTGTAACAAGTAAAATTGAGACTAGAACTTCAAGCGTCCCATTATGATTCCAAAAAGCAATACAGTGAACATTCAAATATTGTCATCGGAAAAATAAATACAATATGTAAGTATTGTCATGCAAGGAAATTTAAAGGCGAAATTGCTGGTTTGTGCTGCTCGAGCGGTAAAGTCAATTTACCAGCATTATATGTACCACCACCACAATTACTCGAATATATGAATGGAAAAATACCCGATCCCAAATATTTTTATAAAATATACGTCGATACAACTGTTGTTTTCAAATGACCTCATTCGGAACTTCATAAATATGTCACGATGATAATTTCAGCCCAGTTTTCAAGGTTCAAAGCCAAATTTATCATCGAGTAGGCTCACTTCTGCCGATGTCTAATGAAACTCCAAAATTTCTTCAAGAATGCTTCTGTGCTAACGAAGAACTTGAAACAGATCAATGTTGCTCTTATATTGAGGGATTACAATGAGATATTATTCAAAAATCACAGCGTCTACTTCATGATCATAATCAACTAATCAATGTGTATAATTAGGACTTCTTTAAACCAAATAGTTGCAAATAATTATAAAATCGTCATTCGAGCAGATAAAAAACCAGCCGGTCAACAAGAACGAAGGTTCAATGCACCTCAAACGGACGAAGTTGGCGTAATAATTGTTGATAACGAATGTAGCCGTCGTGATATTATTATTCTACACTAAAATAATAAATTGCAATGTATTTCTGAAACACATCGTAGTTTTGATGCACTAGTGTCCGAAATCAAAAAATGGATCTTTAAATATTTTTTATATCATTAAACATGCGATGTATTTTAACCCGAGCAACACCGGGTTTCACTGCTATTCTATTTGTAGAAAACTATGTAAAAATTTATATATATATCTCCTGCACAGCATATTTATGTGCACAATATGTATCTATATGTTCACTTATGTAACGCTTTTTCGTTACGCTTCGCACCACGCATCAGCTACTCCGACCTACCACGCTGGCGTACGCTTATAGATGTTTCACATCAGAAAATTCGAAGGAAGCTATGTGCTCACGATAAAGAATTGAAGGCGGGTGGGACCGAATATTTTGATGAACAAAAGGAAACCTGCTTTAATACGAATTTAAAATATAATAATTAATAGATCTAACAAATGCATTTAGTTGAAAATTTGAAAAATATACAGTAATACATTTTAATTTTTTTATTTTCATACATCGAGAATCTATTGAACCCACCTTGTATATTTGGAGAGACGTATGTTGAAGCGGTTTTTCTTAGAATGTATTGCCTTTTTTCTTCTTCATTATTTCGGAAAATTGATCATTCTTAGAATGGTTACTTCAGCTTTTAATTATGAGATTTCTTTTGGCTTTCATCAGTATGCGCTACGAAACTGTATAGAACGATCTATGGATATGTTCGTAAACCTACTGGAGACTCCATGCCTTTGCACCTACGAATGTGAAGATGATTATGAATGGGATGATAAAGACCTGATCACCACGCCGTTCCGAGGGGCTGCTCCACCGCTTTTCCATTTCCAGTTAATGATGTCGGGAGATGGTTGCTACTGCACCACGGATCCACGCGAATTTGAGGTGGGAATATCTAAAATGTCTGTACTACAATACCATGAAAATTAGATTTGGAAATGTTGCATCTAGCGAAATGACATTAGACGACGTTCTGTTATTATTCAATAGCTAGATTTTCGAAACACTGTATTTCTATTGTAAATAATATTCTTAGGTCTGATAAAGTAGAATATCTATTATGGAAGGGGTTGGGGCACCTTGATACGATTTTTTTTATAGTCAATACTTGTCTGCTTATGACAGCTGTAACTAAAAAATGCTTGGATATATCCAGTATCTATTTAACTAATTGCTATAAAAAGAATTTACCCTAAAATTTAACCAGAGAAAATATTAGAATTTATTTATTTATCAAATTATAGACATCGTGTTTATTTTAGTTTTTTTTTTAATATCATGACCTATAGAATTTTGTTATTGGGTCACGCAGCTGATGTTAACACAATTTTCGTGCTGCAGATGCGAGCTATTCGTGCTGTTTATGATTTGAGACCAATGACATCTCATAGAAAAAATTAACGAAATTAATATCCTAACTTTAGCATCACAATACATACACGAATATCTGGTATATGTCAAGAAGCATATAGGGTCGTTTCAAAAAAGGAGCTACACCCATAACACTAACACTAGACATAAAGGCGATCTTGCTGCTCATAAAGCCTAAGTAAAGTTAATAAATCATTTAAGGTGATGTGTGTGCGCTTTTATAATAAGATCCCAACTGAAATTCAAAATTTGCTGTTTTATGAGTTCAAATGTTTCGTTAAAAAAAGTTATATAGCAAGGGTTATTATACTGTGTCTGAATATCTTAATGAAAAAAGCCTATGGAATTGAACTACTCGGCTATCAGGTTGCTTCATATTATTTTTAAATGTCGAGTAAATTATTAATTACTCAATCTTTTGTATTGATGAGTATAAAAAGCAACCCTTGAATTTTTTGTCCATATTTCTCTCGGTGAATCAGCATTTGTAATGGGTGGTAATGTTGAAAAGAATTTATTAATGACGTATTTCAAGCGTAATTTCATTAACTACGAAATATAGATATTTTTGATTTGATTTATCAAACTGCCTCACTCATGGGGTACATTGATACATGTTCTGGGTCATTCCATTCATAACCAGTCAACATTTTTTTAAATAATTCTGTTAACATAACATAGTTTTATACATTTTACATGACATTTATTAATGCAATCAGTATTTTTGTATTTGGTTATTTATGTGTAGTTTATAATCTAAGGGTTTTACACTGATTTTAATTTAAAACAAAGGCTTTTTAAGCTGTTTATATAAATCAAATAAAGAAAAGCTCTTAAATTAATGATCTAAGTATTTTATAGTATAGTATAATCAGTATACAATAATGAAGCTGCTAATTGTCATAATCAGTCTTTAGATAGGTTTGGTCATCCATTTTAATATTTTAGAAGCAAATCATTTTTATTTCAATCACTTACATTGAAATATTATATAAAGACAAAGTTTACTTAAAATCACAAAGGAAAGCTGTTCTGCTAGCACCTTTTTTGTCTATCGGATGTGCTAACCTTAGCAGTATATCAGAAATGTTGACAGGAATCTCATCTTTCATATCAGGAAATACAAAAGTTCTAGTCGGTTTACATTTCAAACAAATGTGTGAAACTTGTTTCTTTGACCCTCTTCAAATCCATATATAATTTACCCCACATAATGTTAAAAAGGTTGTTTTCTTCCTCCATTAATTACCTTTATTATAACTTGGTCCCTTTCCTGAAGATCGCTTGCTAACGGTGGGCTAGTATTAACATTGTCATCATCAGACAATTCTACATTGGATTCTTCGGAATCAAATGATTCCTGTAATTCAATTTCACTGGAGCAGTTTGAAAAGTCTGATTCTTAATCTTCCTACTTGACTTCTTGATGGCATTTGCAACTATGCGTAATAAATTTTAGACAGTTTTCAGATCTTTTACACGTTGTTCTTTTTTAAAATTTGCATCATTTTTAGCCCTTTGCAATTATTTTAATGCTTGCTTTTCTGGCGTATCTGTGTAGATTCTGGACTTCTCTTTTCTTTCCCTTTTCTATTTGTACCTTTTTGGTTAATTTTTGGAATTGATAACTTGCATTCCAGCTCATCAGAAATCGCAGAAGTCGCAGAAACTTCATCCATGTTAGCCCTCTCCGTTTTTAGTTTGTACGTTCGTACCATTTTGCTATAAAGAAACAAAAATCATACACAAAACGTGTTAGTTTATATTTCGATGCATTTGTGGGGTACATTGATACACCTCAAAGTCCCCCGAGGTTGTTTACATCAATGTGCCCTAACCTTCAACAAGGAAAATAAATATTAAAGTAGTATAAAGTCGAGTATAACATCTCACATGGAACTTTATACTTTTGAGCACTTACTTATTATTATTGTTTTTTCACTTTAAAATAGCTGAGATTAGTCACTAAGTTATATATATATATATTAAGTTATTTTTGTTAAATAGGCATATATGATTTATTTGTCATATATATGCCAGTATGCCTATCATATCATATATGCCTATTCATTTCTCCCGAACCTATGCACAGGGAACATCATGTTTCCTCTATAGGATTTAAATATACTTTTCAATGTGTACTTAACTATTTTCTGGGAATTAAATAAATAAATCAATAAATCAATAAATAAATATTGTTTTTAGCGCACAATTTTAAATTAGCATTACATTTTAATGTAATGTAAAAATCAGAGGTAAAAGAAAAATATTAAAAAATAAAATAGGAAGAAGGTAGGTATTGTGCCACGTTACAGACAGCGGTTTGAGGCGGTGGTATAATCTACCATTTCATAGACTAGCGGACTATCAAAAGTGTACGGTATTTATCTTTTATTGGAAATTATCTAAAGAGTTAAAAACCTATGTTATTGCCGTACAGAAAAAAGTCACCGAAAAGTAACTCTTTTCGGAGGGAAGTAATTTACCCCATACACCTATGTGTTCCACAAAAAATGTACTGTATGCTGGAACATATTATCTACTCATGAAGTGCTCTGAAGATCATTTAATTTTATATTGTTCGATATCATCATCACCTACATGCTAATCAGAGATAAGGGTTGCGAGCCTTGGCTTTCGACCCCTGCGCTGAAAATATGTACGACGTTCATGGGTAAAGTATCTGTATATGTATATAATAAGAATTACACAAATGCCGTACAGTAATAAATGACCTATATTGCTTCTACAATTACCGGTAAATTAAAAATTTGCACTGACTTCCGGCACCACCACTTTAGTACGGCACTAGGTTTTTCGACATTTATTTTTAATCACCTATAAACTATAAAAAAGCCGTACATTAATAATTAGTCGTAATTCCTCACTTTACCTGGGAAATTCCATTTACTCCCGTACTCACCTGTACCGCTCAGAAATGACGGCATAGCGCTCAGAGTTATTTTATGATATAGTAACAGCTTTCTAAGCGTTATTCACGTTGGTTCATTTCACAGGTTTATTTTTTCCATGGGCTGATATGGACATCTCGCTGATTCATGTTTGTTGGTTACTTATCTTACGTTGTATGCGTGATTAAGTCTCCTACTGTCTTTTAATTTCGTGCAATGTCGCCTGTTTCTATATGTCCCATGTATCAATGTACCCCATATTCCCTACCTTTATAAAGAGTAGGGATCATAATGAGAATCTACGTTTAATCGACTTAAATAAAAGGGAGGTTGTGTGTTCTTTCCGTATGTATTTTTTACGTATGTTAACCGATTTTTAGTAAATAACTTACCGATTCTGATCGTTTAAAATATATTCCGTTGAGGGCAGTCCACACCGAGAAAGTACTATAAATTATTTTATGACGTAAAGTATATCGTTGTTGAGAAAATAGGAAATAAATATGTTTATTATATTGTTTACGACGTAAGGATCGAATGACTTTTCATGGATTTTTTGAAATTCTTCAAAAAAACATGGAGAGTTGAAAAGGGATGGTTATATTACGTTGTATTTACTTTTATAGGCCATGTCTGTAAAGAAGAAATTGGTGATTTTCTTTATTGAAAGGTACGATTGATATGGGAATTAATAACTTATGGGAATTATTTTTTATTTTAGAGGTGATATCTGATTGTGAGGGCGGCAGCGCACTTAAGCTGTAGTTTAAGATTTTAGTAAGTGTGTCGAATTTGAAATAAGTCCTGTTTACTGCATGTATTACACAGCTATGGGGTCGTTTTCGTTACGTCCCCATTTTGAAGGTTAAATTAAATTTAGAATTAATAAATAGGGTTTTGCGAATAATCTTTTTTTTATTGAGCAGAATGATTATGCTGTATGGTTTTGAATTGAAGTTACAGTTGAGTACATTTACAGGAAGTCATACAGAGACTATTTCAAGAGATGCTCTACAAATGTCATTTTATTAAACAAGTTCACCCGATGATAATGATTGGCCTTGTATTTGATAAGGAGCTGTTTTTAACATCTATTGGTGAGTTAAAAAATGTTCAAGTGCAGAGTTATTACGAAAACTGTGGTGGACTAAAATGCATTTTTCAAATATCGAGGTACAAATGTATAAACGAAGTATAAACAAGCATATACAAAAAATTAATTTCACAGGAGAGTAGTTCAAAAAATTGAAATGTTTGTTTTATTATTTTAGAGGAAAATTTAATGAAACTTAAAATAAGTATTTGAAATAAGACTAGTCCTTACATGAACTGCTTTAGATATTGAAAATTACATTATTTTCAGTTTTAAAGCAGATATAACCATATATAGTTTCCTTAATTTATAACGACAGATATGTCGTTATAAATTAAGGGAACTATATATGATTATATCTGCTAACTAATGTTTCTCCTTTTATATATAATTTTGCAAAAAGAAAGTCGATTTTATCGAAATATAGTTTGTAGTAAACATGTCGAATCTATATTATCGAAAATATAGTTTGATTCATGACGACTTTTATATTACATAATAATTATATTATATTGTGCGAAAATTAATTAAGTAATTGAGAATTAAATTTCAGGGAAAACTTTATCGAAGTTTAACTTATCTTCAAAGATAAATTTAGAATAAATGTAGCAAAATTAATAATTATTTTACTTTACAGGGTTAATGGAGCCAAATGTAGTGGAATATAGAGAGAGAGACTTTTGAAAGCTTACAGAAAAGCCATTATACCTCTCAATGCCTATCGCAGACGATACGATTGCTACGCAGACATTTATGCACTGGAAATTGAGGAGTATGTTGAGTAAGTGTGCTGTGAAGGAAACCGATTAAAAAGTAGTTTTAATTATGAAAATTTAATAATAATGTTTACACAACACCAATATATATATAATGCTATTCAAAAACGAGTAATAAGGTGACTAAAATGTTTCATTTGTGAACCATGCTCGTAAGTTTCGTTTAGATGCCAAAGCAGGCTTTGTAAAATATGAGCCCTTAATATAAATATTAAGATGTCCGCATCGCACTTTTCAATTTCCTATAAGAGTTATACAGGAAAAAAACACTTTCTCTACTGATTTTTACAAGTAATGCACGATGCGTTGTACTGTAAAGTTCTTAGAAAACTTTGTTCTTATAACTTATAAGTAAAGTTTTTGAAATAATAAACAAGTGAACGCAAAATTATTCAAGGTCATAGTGAAATTCTTCATCTATTTAGCCGTTTTCTCCAAAAAATGTCCTAGATTTTTGAGTTTATAGGGCTCACAACGAACTGAAATTGTTTTGAACCTCTAAAAGTTGAAAGAAATAGAATTATCATTTTTTCCCTCAAAGATATCTGAAAGTTTATAGCAAGAATATTTTAAAATGATTTGAGCTCAAAAGTTACAGGAAATTCTATGAATGACCTGCAGAGTTATCTCTTTTTCTATTTTTGTATCATCTAGACCAAAAGACTCCATTTAAAATTTACATTTATTTTACATATAAATTTATTACATCAGACAATATTTCTTCATATTGACATCAAATTGATCTTGCTGAAGACTTGTCTGTCTTATTGCAGTAAGAGTATATCTGCCGATATTTGCGAATTATTTGCAATAAGTGCTAGAGTTGTTGCTCATCTTTAGTGAGGCAATAGTTCTATCCTCAATCAAAGCGACTCCTCGTTCAGCTACATCGTTGATGATTTTTAAAGTATTGAAAAATTCTAAACATTTCTTTTTGTCATTACAGCACCATGTAAGATTTTTTTAGATGATGTTCTACATCATCTAAAAGAATTGTATGCTGAGTCACGTTTTTTGAAGAGCTCTAGCGAATTTTTCGACAGTCACTCAAATCTTTTTGTTATAAAGATTCCAAATTGATTAACTTATTGTAAATTTCATACCGTTAAATCTTTATAATATACCTTGCCTATTCTGAATTGTCTCAACAATTTTTTTCTTCAATAATAAGATTTTGGCTTATTCTTCATTTAAATACCAGAAATGCACAATCATTTTTTGACAAGTTCGCTATGAAACTGGCGGATCACCTCTTCTAAATCATTCTTTGGGTCTATGATAATAGACATTGAAGTATGCCATACTTTGATATGATAATAAAATCAATAAAATACAAATTCAGCGTAAATTTTTGAATGAAAAGATGGAACTGATGAGGAAATAGAAATATTTTTAGGCTGTAAAAGACTTTAGACATCCACTGCGCATGGTGCATGGCGCCTGGTCGTTTGATAGAAAATGTTCGTTCAGAAAAACTATCAAGGAAAACGAAACATAAAAATAAAAGCTCTTAATAATCATTTCGAAGCTGTGACATCTGCTAAATAACAAATGATACTAGTTAGGGATGCAAATGAGCAATTGTTACTAAGAGTATCTATTTCAGTTTTTTCTCTTATCAAAGTATTTGCTGTAGTTTCATCTTCTAGTCCACTTTTATATTTTGGTTGATCAATTTTTGTCTCTTAATTTTTGAATGGAACAAATATTGGCACATTAAGTCCAGATGTCGTTTTTCAAAAAAACTGCGAAAATTCCCTTCAAAAGAATCTCCATTTTACGATGGCGACATAGAAATCACATTAATTTCTTATCTAGTGCTTTTTAGATTAAAACACAAGTCCCATTATGAACATCTACATCAAAAAAACGTACACAAATGAAGTCAAATACCGAAAATCCATAAACGTTATAAATATTCTATAAATCATACTAGTATTGATAGGTGGCGTATCAAAACACATCACTTTTACATGTGAAAGCACTTTCCACTGATTAAAATTAAAAGGGTTGAGAACAGCTAAAGCTTTTTTAAGAGCACTTCCATAATCAGCTTTTGCAACTACGACAAATCGATCAAATTCAGAAACAAGTAAAAGAATTGCAATACGTATTCCTAAAATACATTACAGACATCATGTCTCCAATATCACTGTGAAGTTTGCCATCCCAATGCACCATATGACAAACGTGTGTGTGAAATGCTGTTTTCAAATCATTAGCAATACCTGATCTGAATTTAACTTGCCCATGATAAATTGTATTTTAACTAAGATTAACCGTTAACGGATCCATTCCTATACTCTTATACGCAGCAGCTAAAATAAAAGTTACTTTTCTATTAGTAACTTTTGCAGGGCCGGATCTACCATATGGCTTTTTAGGCTTCAACCCAGGACCCCGTGGATTCAAGGGGCCCCCGGCTAAGTCAAGTCAGTCAAAATAGATGATGTGCGAAAAAATAGGTGGGTGCCTAAGTATTATTAGCCCAGGGCCCTCTTAACTCACGGTCCGGCCCTGCAGTTTTGTTACATCAAGTGCTGCAGAGTGTTCAAGTGTCATGACATTAAATTTATAATTTTTTTTCGGTAAATCGAGTTGATTTTCAAAGTCAGATGCTTCAATAGATATATGACTCAATGTTGTTACTGATAGGTTAGATTGAAATATTGCAGATTTTTGTGTCGCTAGTATCATAGTAGCATGAGACTCATTAGAATTTAAAAATATTAATGTAAATTGAATTAAAATAGCAATTTATAAATAGTTAAAAAAGTAATTGATCAAGAACTTACCAACAGAATCTACAACCATAGCATATTCATTATTTTCTACTGAGATTAATTGAACAATATTATCAATCAAACCAAATCTATTTTTTTGTTCGTTAATCTAATAAGGATAACTTTGTATCTTCAATAAGATATTTTTCGATAAATGATGAAAACCTTTTTTTTTTTTGTGTTATAGAGCGTTTCCGTTGTGAACTTTTTTGTATTGTTCTTTCTTCCTCTAGTATTTTTTCAATCTTTTTAACGCATATTTTTTCTAATACGTTGGGATACCGACCCGATATCACTTTTCTTCCATGTTATCTATTGTTATTTGAAGGCTGCGTTTATAACCTATTTTAAGATTTTTTTAATAGTAAAATACCAATATAACTTCATTTATTGAGGGAAGGTTGCGTCTGACAAAATCTTTAATTGTATCAACAATATTATTAATTTCTTTATTAATTACTAGGTGACCTATGCGAATACTTCTCATCGATAATGGTTTGTGATTATGATATTATACCACTATATTCAATGCCACATAAATCAATTACTAAATATTTCGCAGTTTTATTCAACGGTGGTTTTATGTTCCAAAAAATAAAGATTATACAAAAATAAATTAATATATTATATTATTTCAAATTTGTTACTCTGACAAATTGTAAATAACCTTTTTGTATCAAAATGATTCAGTCGAGAGAACCAAATAATCTTGTTTTAAGTGGTCAGTGCGTAAATAGTTTCGTATTGTAATACTTTCGTATCTAACTGTACCTATTTTTAAAAAGTAGCCAATTTGCTACTATGTTATTATGCGATTTAGTCATAATGTGAAGTACAGAATATGAGTTGTGGAGATTTGTATTATAGGTATTGACAGCCGGACAAGTTGTAAATTGTAGATGCGAATCCATTATAGTTTGAGCTAAATTTTTTATATGTTTAAATAACTGTGCATAAGGATTATGGGTATCGAGCATTCTGTGTAACGTATCCATTATTTTTTATTTTAAAGTCTTCATTTATTATACGATGTTGTAATGCAGCATTAAAATCTAGAACAAATAGGCGAGCGTAAAATAGTGTGACTCCTGTAAGACGTTATACAGTTCTTGTCGTCTGATATATCTACCCGTGTAATTTAAGATAATTTGCACCCCAGCCAGAAATGTCAGCCTATTTGATATTAATTGAAGCAAATGCCAGAGAATTGTTAAATTGCCTAATATTTTCTGGGTAATTCTTGGTGAAATTATAATTTTTCTCTATGAGGTTTTTATGTTGTCAACAAACATTAATGGGCTCTAAGTTAATTTTTGTGGCAACAAATGGTAGCTGAATCAGCACTGAACTCCATTGGAAATATCCTTGCAGAGCAATAAAAACACTTTTCATTCCATAACACTAACACCGTTTTTTTGTATTTCATTGTCTTTAGGGAAAAGGCGGGCAGTACAGTATATTTCTGGAAGTTTAAATAGTCTTTTTCTTGTTCTAATTTTGATGGAGATGAAATAAATAAGTTGATGACACAAAGTTATTATCTTGCACTAATCGTTGTCGTTGAGTATTTAATGGTCCTGTCTGCGTTGGCGTTGAGCTTTTCTATCTAGCTGAAGTCTGTGTTGCCTTTATTCGGTACTTTTGTTATTTTTCCTTCTGTGTTCTGCAACGTCTCTCAATGGTTTAGAACGCCTTCCGGGAGGTCTTCCTTTAAGTCTGCGCGGCATTAAAAAAACTTAAATCACAAATTCGTTTAAATGAGTTTTCATCGAAATGTGATCTATTCTTAGTTTTTTCAAATGCAATTAATATTTTACCCGCTATTCTGTGTTTATTTACTTTATTTTTTATGAAAAACCTTATTAATTTTATTTTATGAAAAAATACTTCAATGAACGCAATATTATTGAGGTCAGAATGGCACTTCAATACTTGTAAAGTAATAAAGATAAAAAAGTAAAAAAAAAATAGCATTAAATGTACAAAATCATAATTAATAATGAGTAAAATAAGTACTACAGGTGAGTTCTTTCTATTTTCTAATCTTTGAGTGTGTCATTATTGTGGAAGAAAATTTTTCCGACCAGCGCAATTCACCGCACCACTTACTTTGATTGACAAGTTGTTTATTCGTTATATTTTATTCTGTTAAATTCTGAAATTTCATCGCCATCACCATAATTTTAAAATTTAAAATATGTAGATTGCTAACGCATGGCGTTAAATAGACATTTTTAATGTTAATTTTAAAATATAAATATTAAAGTAGCAATGGTTTAACGAAAATAAACAAAAAAATATCTGAACTTATTTTTCGTCATTAGAGGGAAAAAATAATCTCATAATGGCGTATCAAACATTAAGTTTGATAACGTATCAAGGTAGATATTTCATACCGAAAAAAAACATCTCGGAGAAATAATATATAATGATTAAAGTTAGAATGTAATTCACAATAAATAAATTGGATTTTAAAAATGTTAAATATTCACTAATAGCTCACGAATACTTACAACTTGTGAAAACGACACTTACAAATAGTATCTAAACATTTAATTAGCCTAATGACATAATGACATTTACTCTGAGCGCCATCTAGTTAATTCAAAATGACAACGCCAAAAGAGTGTATTACCAATATACTTCATAAACACACATTTTCATCGATTTAATATTAAAAGTTTGTTCATTTATATTTAAAATTTATTATTTTAAATATGCTCGATACTTCTAATTATGGAATGATAAAATAATGAAAACTATCGTTTGCGGTTATAGTTTTAAGACAGTTGTTCAAGGAAAAATCAATTTAAAAAAAAAGTCTCAATGGAACTAGTAATGCGAATTTTTAAACAAAAAAAATCTTAATTTAGAGTTGACTGTCATTGAAAAATTGTTCAAAATATTTGTATATCTTTATTATAATGAAATATATCAATTTATATATCTGACAAATTGAATTTGTTTTATAAAAATTTTTGATTACATTTTTCAGAAGAACATAATATTTTCGCTGTCATTTAAAAAAAAACGGCTAAATCGATAGTGAATTTGATTTTGACCCTGAATAATTTTTTACCGAGTTGTCTTATAGAAAAATTAGTCAATACCTTTTCTGTAGAAGGTTTTATTCTCTATAACAATATTCAAAGAACTTTACAATACAAAGTATCGTTCGTTAGTTGTAAAAATCAGAAGAAAAAACAATTGGCTGTATTATAAATTGCTTGTATGGGAAATCTAAGTGTGGTGCGAAAAATATTAAGAGGTCACATGTTACGAGGCCTATTTTTGCATTTAAACGAAACTTTTGTGCATGAAAAAAAATTTTTTGAATCATGCATATATATATATATATATATATATATATATATATATATATATATATATATATATTTGCTATTATCTGTTCCTATAGCCGCTGTTAATAGACCCATTGTTACTAGATTACACTGTTTTTACCCTATCGGTTTTTACCATGACCTGTCCTAAGCATAAGGAATAATGAAGATACTTCGTATGTAATAACTATGTATATTTAGCTTATATTTACTCAAATGTATTTCGTTATTGCAATACCAGGACGTATCGTGCCGAAAAACATTCGGCTTCTGAAATCAGACATGTCGTGCAAATGCATTACGATGCAATGCAAGAGTTAATAAGGCGACTGCCCCAATACATCAATATTGGACCGTTTGCTTTGAACGTTGATACACTCAAGGTTTGTTTAAGTAGTTTTTTTTTGTGTTTAATGAATCAGTTGACACTTGCTAACATGTTCTTTCCATTCAACAAAAAAATAATTTTTTGACAAATTTTTAGTTTTTGAAAGTTTTCTTATATTACAGTATACCTTAATATCCAAACGCGAGAATGTTATGAAAGCATTATTGTTAATGTGGGCTGAGGAAGTTAGGAACAGCGTAGATGATGTAATCATAGCATTTAAGGGTCTAATGAGAAAATTAGGTGAAAAACCTAACAATATTGAGCACATATTTGAAATCAAAGAATGGATGGAGGGTATACCTTTTAATCTTCAAACTCAAGAAGAAAATATGAAAAAAGTGTTTGTGGTAAGTTATGTAATGTCTTTATGGCTTTTAAAATTTATGTAGTGAAGAATATTGACAAATTTGATTTGTCACTCTAGGTATATATAGGAATATACGCGACGAGTGTATAAAAGTATGCCATAGATGGCATAAATACGTTATATTTTATTTGTATATTGCAATCAATATATTTGTCAAGTACATTGGTCTATAGATCAATATACGTCATAGTTAAAACTATTTTGCCAATAAAGAGCATGTTGGCATAAATTACCAAAATTTATCATTTGGGTGCTTCAGTTTAGGTGATGTATAACTACAAAATTTAAGCGTTCGAAAATGATCTAAAAACTTTTTATTGTTTTAACATAGAAGACAATGTATACCTAATTAAAATGGATAAAATATATGATAAATTTAAAGTACCTCTAAAATAAAATATATTTGGTTATTAAAATATAAATATGTACAGGACTATGAAGTGCTGGACGCTTTTTACATGCCTCTCGAAAATGAGGATTTCGGTGCGTTGTGGGAAGCTATTGGGTGGCCTTTGAAAATAAGCCTAGAGGTACGTGAAATTACATGATTTGTCGTCTCTGCCTACTCCACTGGAAAATAAGCGTTACCTTGTCTAGTTTATCTAATGTACGAAAAATATTTCTTTCTTTTATATCATTTATCGGATTAATACGAAAGTTCGGTAAGTTGTGTACTGAATCTTGCAAATGTGTATATCCGAAATTGACATTGACTAATTACGGAATTGACGGTGGCTCTAATTGATATAATAGACGAGAAAGCTCTATGTCCCGCACGTGGGCAGAATCGCATGCGAAAGCTAATGATGTGCTTACGAGCTAGATATTACTCCTATTTAATGAAAATAAATTATCTTCAGTATGAATGTAAAGGTATTTTTTTGTTATTTTGTTAATACCTACAAAATGTTGAGTATGTATGCATTCTAATGATATGAATTATGTAGTATACTTGATTGCAGGTGGAAGCAACATATTTATTTCTTGAAGAGGAAACGGATAAATTTTTGAAGCTGCATTTGCAAGATGAACAAGTTTTGTTTGATAAAATCGACGCATATACCGCTCAATGCATGGCATTGTCATTGCAAGACGATTTCAGTAAGGCAAGCGGGCGAAATTATACACAAAACAATTTGTAAATACGAATTTTTTAGCGAGCCAGACAAAGAAACTGAATGATTTAGTAATTTAAATGACACTCTCTTTATTGTCTCACGATTAAGGCAGTTCTAAGGCTTCCAAAATTTTCGTTTACAACACTATCAATTGTGTACCAAGCATGACGAAAATGAGAAAACCGATATTCTCACAAGTATTTCGAATGTGTGTCGAACCGACGTCATGTTTTCAATTTTCCATATTATACTTATTGATTCTGCTTAGTATCCCAAAGCTAGCTTTTGAGTTTAATTACAAGGTATATAAAACGATGAAATTTGCATTCCCGATAGGTGCATGAAATAGCAAATGATATAAAAAAAGCATGGAAAGGCATGAAGGAAGCTCAAGATTGGGGTAGAGTATTAAATCAGCGTCAGAAATTGTTTGGAAGGCCTTCTGTACCATTCACCGACCTCAATAGGTTGATTAAAGAATTCGAGCCCTATAGAAATTTATGGGTCACCGCTTCAGGTTTACATGTTAATTTATTTAATAATAGTATATTATGTTTTAAAAACTGTGTAAACATCTTCTTAAATCAAAATTTTTCAGTTTGTGTTGGATATAAGTGTTGATACGAAGGAAAATTACCATTGAGTGAGCAATAACATTACAGTTAACCGTAAACCGTAGTTATATATGGTTAACTAAAACTATAATAATGTGTAAGATTCGGTAAGAAAGATGCAGTTAACCATAAATAATAGTTATTATTATCTTAATGCCTTGTTTCTTCTTTCACAAGTGAAAACTATTAGTGTGCTATTTTTGGAACACTTTCAAAATATTGTAGCGAATGAAATATTATTAGGTAAAGATAAAAGTTAAAATCTCAATTCATCGTACACATTTAAGTGATAGACGCGCATTGCACAAAACTTATGCAAAGGAAAAAGAATAATGGAAAAAAGTCCTTTTGCGTTTAATAAGATTGCTAGTGGGCAGCAAGCTAAGGATCGGTCACTGAGCATGTGTTGATATTCCTAGTGTGGCAGTATGCTAAACGAGAGGTTAATTAGGATGTGATGATATTCCTATCATGACTGCACGTTAAACGAACGGTTATTTCGCATGTAATGATATTTCTATAGTGACGGCATGCTAAACGATAGTTAGCACGAGATGATATTCCTGCACACTAAACAAATGGTCAATTAGCATTTGATGGTATTCGTAGTGTGAAAGCATGTCAAACGGTAGATTACTTAGCATGTGATGAGATTTCAAGCGTCGTGGTACGCTAAACGAACGGTCATTTAGCATGTGATGATATTTGAAGGAATAGTAGCAATAAATCAAGCTTTATGAATTATAATCGTGTAATTTATTGGTTAGTAATCTGTTATAAAGCAGTTTCAAGTGAGAGAGAGAGAGAGCGAGCGCCGCTCAGCGGCAAAAATGCGAACTACTACAAATGCGTTCATCCATTGTTGTTTTTATGGTTGCGTTCTATTCCTAACAATATTTCTAGTGTGGCTGTAGGCAAAACCAGAGGTTGCTTAGCAAGCGATGATATTCCTAGTGAGGCAGTATGCTAAACGAGAGGTTAATTAGCATGTGGTGGCATGGTAAACAAACGGTCACTTATCACTAGACAATCTTCTTATAGTGATAGTGAACTAAATTTGCTATCACTTATTGGCAATTAGCGTAGTGGTGCACCAAATTCCAAATTCGTAGCCGTTTAATATATGATGATATTACGATTTCGACGTAAAGGATTTTTAGTTTCAGTTTCACAATATGTTTTTTTTTATTTTTCCGCTATAGATTTCTTGAAGTCTCGTGAAATTTGGTTCGATTATCCCCTGTCATACGTAGACGCGGACTCGATAGAACCATCGATAAACGAATATTACAAAACCATCGTCAAGTGCGTCAGAACGTTCTCTGAGTTGCCCAAAGTACAAAACGTGGCGATTATTATTCGGGTGAGTTTCAGGAAGTTCTGGAATCAGTTTTAATTTTAACTCGTAGCTGCATCAAAAAGATTGGTAGTGATAATTTCAAATAAACGGATTTGATATCCTAGACTGTTTTAATATTTGGAGCAGAATACTCGTAGAAAATGTTCTAATTTCTTAGCGATTGCGTCTATGACTTTACAAAGGCTTTTAATATAGTTACATTGTTGCTATTCTTAGGATTACATTGATGAATTTCGTCCCCTCATTCCGATATTACAAGCCGTGAGGAATCCTGGTATGAAAGAGCGCCACTGGGATGAATTTATGGAAAGATCAGGTCAGTTTAATATTTAACACGTTTTAATGAAGTATAGCAATTATTTTAAAAAAATCCTCGTTTTAAAGTGTCATACTAGATGTTAATTTTAGTACTGTTTAAACGAATCTTGCTGATAATAATAAAAACAAATACGGTACTTGTTATCAGAGTATCTAGGCTATTGATTGTTACAAAAGAGTGGAGTTGTCTCGGTGGTTAGGCACGTTGACTTTGGACCAGAAGGTATCGGGTTTAATCTTGACCATGGGCGAAGTGACCAATGTGTTTTTAATTTAAGTCAAATCAAATCTTACGCTTCGTGCTTCGGTGAGTACGTTAAGCCGTCGGTCCCGGCCGAAATTATGTATTAAATTCCGTGAATTACTTCTTTTGGTTATTGTGGTGACATCAGAAAAAAAGCGAAAATAGGAAAATGTGATTTGTTTTAATGTTCTTAATAGGTGGTGAAAAATTTTGTGGTAGATTTGTCAATTGAAACAAATAAAAAATTCTTCAGTTTGTTCGGGAGTATGCGTAAAAAGTATTTTTGATGTCTGCAACAGTTATGAAGTTTTAATTCGAATACAATTATTATTCTTATTTATCTTAATAACGATAACAGAGCAATAATTTGTGGATCCTGTATGTAGTCACTATATAACAGGGAAATTTCACATATCGGGATCATCTTTTTTAAATAGCTTTTTAACATCACTGTTAGTAGTTTTGTATCGAATATCATTAGCATAATCTGTGTGGATTGATTACATACAATAAATTTATTAAAGTTCATTATGGTGCGAAACAATTCAGTGTAATTGAAGTATTTTAACTATGCTCGGCACTTGTTCTAGATATAATAGTTTATTATTTTTGGTATTTTCTTAACAGTTCTTGAGAACAATAGTTTTGTCGCTTTCGAATTTTCCTTATAAGTAATTAACAGAGTTTATTTTTGACTACAAATGAAGGATTATGAATGTGCATTTTGAATTTTTAAATGTTATTTTCGTTCATTTATTACATTTTTTTTTGTTTTTTTTTTAATAGTTTTACTGCACTCATTTATTATGTTGTTTGACAAACAAAATGCAGCGGGAATGTGAAAACTTATTATTATAGTAGTGTATTCTCTTACTGTTTGTTTATTGATTGAATGACATGTATATCACATTTTTAATATGAATTAAAATTGTTTATTAGGGAGTATGCATAAAAAGCTTTTTTTTATTTCTGCAACACTTATGAACTTTGCAATTCGAATACAACTATGATTGTTATTTATCATAATAACAATAACAGAACTGCTTTACTGTGGCTGCGGTGAAGCAACGTAAAATTGTAGTACGATTAGTTTTTCTACAAAGTGTTCGGGTACGAAACTCCAGGTGTATGCTCGCAACTCACACTTACCAATTTTAATGATTCGCTTTGCTTCCTTTTATCACTGATACGCTATCTTTTTTTCTCAATCTCACGCGAAATGTGTACATGTGACAGATACTAAAAGAAACCTTATTATACCTATTAATCTTTACATAAACGACAGGCATCGTTGTGACTATCAGCGAGAAGCAGACCTTTCAGATGTGCCTCAAGCAGGGCGTGGCCGCTCACGGGGAGCTGATAATGGAGATCGCCGAACTCGCCACAAAAGAGTACGCCATAGAGCAGAGTCTGGATAAAATGACCAACGACTGGCAGACCAAAGTGATGGAGCTATCCCCGTATAAGACTACAGGTGACTAATATTATTGTTAAGACGGCGTTAACGGAGAATTTGAAACCATTCGACGCTTCTACCGAGGAATGAGTTAGCGTCGCCGAGGGTTGTTCGAACGATCGTCAATGGTAGTGAGTTGTGAGAAGCGGTGGAACCTTTTGTACGAAGTGACCTCGCGGAAGAAGGGGGTGAAATGAGAGTGACAAGAAAGTTATTTGTGGGGCGCTTTGTTGCAACATGCAGCATGCAACCCCATGCTTATCCTCGAACCTGTTGTGTTATTACGAATCGCTTTCCAACGAATTGAATACTGATGCGAAAGAGTTTATTGAACTCTATTAAACCCATCGAAGCCCAGTCAGTCAAATGATAAGAATTTAATTTCTACGTACGTTTCGTAGCAAATAAATACATCCTCGGAACAGTCGGACAATCACGAAAGTTGGTCATTTGAATCAAACTATTATTCGATGCTATTTTCTACACACATGCAAACGCACACGCGCCCAAGCCCACGTCCACACACGCACATCCAACATGCACATGCACATCCAACATGCACATGCACACACTCACGCCCGCACGCACTCACATATACGAACACGCTCGCGTGCTCACATACACACACATACGTTTTTATTTTATTCATTTTTTTTACTTGTTTTCTAAAAGGTTCCTTATTTCAATCGGAAATGATATCTCAATAACAAAACGTCATAGCTCTTCAGCTTACAGATAATAAAGACAAAATTAAATAAAATTTACGCGAACAATCTATCGTTCAATTCAAGAGACAAAACTCATCCCAATATTACCTATGGTCATTCATAGTCATGAATTGTCTAAATTTATTTCAGGTACATACATAATGAAGATTCCCGACGAGACGCTACTGCTGTTAGACGAGCACGTCGCAGCCACGCAGCAACTCCAATTCAGCCCTTTTAAGGCTGCGTTCGAACTGAGGATTCAAGACTGGGACGAGAGATTGAAATTTACCCAAAAAGTATTGGACGAATGGATAGAGTGCCAAAAGTGCGTTTGTTTTGACTGTAGTAACGCGGAAGTTAATCGAATAATTAACTAAAAGTAAAAAAGTAAAACAGACTAAATTGGGCGAAGTTTCTCAATGAGCGCAAAAGCTTTTCTAGTCATCGTATGAGATCTCTTCTGATACAATTGGACCCATTTTGTATGTTATTACTCTTCAAATACAAATTGTAGCGGGGGCACAGAGGTTTGATTGTGTTCCAATAATTTTTACGACCCTTTACTTTCGTATCTATGTTCTTAGTTTCGACTTTTTTTTAAACTTAATCCGTATTTGAGATATCTATTTCTACCATCCATTTAAGTTGTAAATAATTATTTAATACTAATAATGTATTAGCAAAAATATAACTTTTAACTTTTCCATATAGAGAAACCAGTATCGGTCCGATTCAAGGTGGGGCCGCTCTGGTGCCAAAAAATCCTAGATACTCTTTTTCTATTGTATTTCTTAAGAATAGTAAACGGATTTCGATGATTGACTCTTTAATTGGAAAAGGGCACATTCGAATTGTTCCCGTACAACATTTGGCCAGAACAGATAAAGTGAAATCGACAAAATTTATTACGCAATATTCGCGTAATAAATTTTGTCGATTTCGTTTTCGTACGTCATTTTTCGGGTGTATATCAGAGTTTTATTATTAGTAATATATATATAACACAAATCATATCAAAGAATAATATTAAGACTTATCTACGAAGAAAAAATCACAGAAGCAATCAAGTATATGTAATAGTGACATTCTAAACTCTAAACCTTCTAAACTATTAGTCCTTGGGAACTTGTATTTTAGAAATAATTAAATCTACCATAGTTTGGTTCCCAAATGCCATTTTCCACTTTTTCAGTTATTTTTCACTGAAAATTACGCTCGAAAAATTGCAAAAGTTATAAACAATTTATTGAAAAAAGAGAGGTTTAATTTTTAGTGTATATCTTAAATAGTTTTTGAGATATTCACTAAAAACCAAACCTCAAAAAAACGAGTAATTCAAAGATGGATTTTTTTTTATAAAAAATAACACAGGACTGTTTTTATTACTTAATTTTGCATGTAGAAAAAAAAACGTGGAATTCTGTTTACTTACAATAATTTTTTTTATTTAAAAAAAAAAAATTACTAAAAGAAAATATTTTGTCGTAATCCAAAAGAACAATAAAAATAATGAAATTTAGAGAAAAATGGTTCCTAAAAAAATTGTTAATTAACAAATGCGTTTTTAGGTAATAAATAATTTTTTTAAGAAACTTATTTTTTTCTTAAAAATCAATATTTTTATTAACGAATAAATTACCAAATAAAATTCTTTAACATTTGATGAATAATTCATTTGTTTGTAACAATTATTTAAACAATGGAAGAAAAATTTTTGTTTTTTTAATTATTACGAAGTTTATTAAGAAAACGAAATAATCGGTATGTTTTAAAAAAATTAATTACGTTTTTATTATTTTTATTTTTTTCAAATCTTCAACTGCAAATGAAAAATTAAAAAAAAAAATACTTTTTTAATTTTTGAAACGAAAATGTATTCTATAGCTATCTAAAAATGGATTTAAGAAGTGAAAAAATCTCAGATTTATAATTTAACAATTATCCAGATTTTTATATAAAATGTAAACGTTTAAAATTTACTTAATGAACGAAATTTTTTCCATCGGATTATTATTCTTTCACGTTTCCCATTCGTGCTTGAATTTTTTCATTCCTCAATACTCATATTCAGTTACTTAAACAATTTTTTTTTGAAGAATTATAATTCTAAAAATTATAAATATATAGATAAACGTAGAAGCTCAATTTGGAAGTAATTTGGGCTTTTATATTACACACATACACGATCGCGCGCTAGCGCACAACAAACACACCGAGAAACACACACACACGTACAGGCGCGCGCACGTAGACACGCACGCACGCTTGAACGAAGGGAAGAGAAAATTATAAACAGATTCTTACTAATAAAATATTGACATAATATGTAATATTTCTTTCGAGCCGCGCGCCCATTTGTCGCATTTAAATTGTATATTCCAACAGCGGTTGGTTCTAAAAATATACCAACTAAAAGGAGAGGCTTACTTATTATAGGCATAAATGAGAATAATACAAAATCGTAGTAGATATTGCACGTTCATCCGCTACACTTTATTTGTATTTGTTTTCACTAGCTTTGCTGCACTCATTTATTATGTTGTTCGACAAACAAAATACAGCGCGAACCTGAAAATTTATTACTGTTAAAGTAGTGTATTATTACACCGTTTGTTTATTGATTTAATAACATGTATGTCACATTTCTTATATGAATAATGTTTGAATTACATTTTCAGAGAGTGGATGTATTTAGAACCTATATTCACATCTGAAGATATATCGAGACAGCTTCCGATGGAGGCCAAAAAGTACGCCAACATGGAGAGGATATGGCGCAGAATCATGTCTGCAGCCTTCGAGTGCCCGAAAGTTAGTAGCGACTCCAATTCCTTGATATTAATGTTTTTAAAACATTCTGATTTGCTCGACACTCATTCATCGTCGTTAATACACTATGACCAGATCCCGTTAATAATTTGATTATGAACCGAGTTTTATTTTCGATTCTATATAAGTTTAAATGTAATTAAAAATTATAAAAAAAATTTGTAAAAAAAATTGTAAAAAAAAATTGTAAATTTGTCCCGTTGTTAACAACCAAACCGGTACTTCCGGTTCAAACTAATGCTACTATCCATTGTGGTACCACGCCTTGTGCAAAAATATACGTGTGCAAATTATGTGAGGTCTGCTGTCAATACTGGCACAGCAACAGCATTCCGAATGTTGTCTTAAAATGCTGTCCACGGTTAGGTGAATTATTCATAAAAAAATATGACTTTTTCTGAGCATGAAATCTTATGCCTTCACAGGAATGTATCATATTCGAGTTGTGTACATGACGGCTGTCGCGTTATAAGTATAATGTTATAGACGAAGATAGTTTACCATGTACAAAATTAATTACGATCTGTGAAGAAGTATTTCGGTTTGAAGAGATTACACCATTCATCCTATTAATTTAAAATTAAAAGAAAAATCATAGACCGATCCAAAAATTTAGTTAGATCCGTCTGTTTTATACATGCACTGTTACACCTGATAATGTTCTTACAGATAATGATAATATGCCCGGACAGCCGTTTGCTGGACAGCCTGCTGGAGGCGCGGCACCTGCTGGACGTGGTGTCCCGGGGCCTCGCCGAGTACATGGAGTTGAAGCGCGTTCGATTCCCGAGATTCTTCTTTCTCAGTGACGACGAACTGCTCGAGATATTGTCCCAATCTCGTAATCCTCGCGCTGTGCAGCCACATTTGAGGAAGTGCTTTGAAAATATAGCGAAGGTAGACGATAATTCTCAAAATTTTTAGTATAAAAAAACCTATATTTTTAAACTTATACATATATGCATGTTGGCCGTTTGAAAGATATGAATTACTACAAACAAAAAAAACTCGAAATGAATAATTAATAAAGAGGAAACGAAAGCATGTAGGTAGTACAAATAATTAAGTTCGATATTTAAATGAATTAAATCTTGTGGTATTTTTCCAAAAAAAACCTTATAAATAGTTGTTATACTATTAATCTATAAAAACGGAACCAACAAATACTATTTTCAAGGTTACATTCGAAGCAGATCTTAAGATAACACAAATGCATTCAAGCGAGGGAGAAGTCGTTGACCTGGTGTACAAGTTCCATCCGTCGTCTAACGTTGAACAGTGGTTGCTTTTGTTGGAAGATACCATGCGACACACCGGTGAGTTATCGTAGTTACGCGAATATGCAAAAACCTCAAAACTTCAACGGGCTCTGACATAGCGAAAATGCGAAAGAGCTTTTAGCTCTGCTCTACATACTGTTAAAAATATACGAAAATCATCAGATGCAGAAACTGCCAGACTAGTTTATTTTCACTATTTGCATAGCTCGCTGATTACTCTGGGAATAATCAATGATCTGGGAATATATAAGATTTATCCCTATATAAATTTATGAGTGTTTTTAAACCGTCACTCAGTAAAAAAAGGGTATTATACAATTTCTGAATATGTAGAAGAAAAATATCCATGGGCATAAGCGGCTCGACTTCTTACCGGGCTGTTTCGTTCTTAATGGTTTTGTATTTGTTTTGACTATGTATGAGCAAATTAGAAAAGAGCTACCCTTAAGTTTCTTTCTCTTCTTGAAGGACAACTGGCTTCCGAACGAGCGCTAAAGTGTAAATTCGCAAATAATATGACGTATTTCAAGTGTCATTCTGTAACATATGAAATAAAGATATTTCGAATTTGAATTTGAATATGCTGTAGATGTACATAGAATTTTTGCGCTGTAAGAATGGGCTGTGTGGATGATTTACAAACTAACACCCCGAGTATCCATAATACTCTTCTTCAAAAATTTTATTCCCTTTAAAATAGATCAAAAAATGACTGAGGTATAAGGTTGTGACATGCAGACGGACGGAGGGCGGACATGAAAAAGCTACGAAGATTTGGGTTAACTACGGAACCTTAAAAAGTTACCCTGTTGATTAAATCGGGTTATATATCTAATAAATCAGTGCAGGTCCTTCTTTTTAATAATTCATTGTTCTGGTGTTCAACTGAATCTCGGGCTTATGTGCTTGCAGTTCGATTGAAGTTAATAGAAGGTTACGAGGAGTTGTGGACGATGGCGAGATCAGAATGGTCTCTGCGCTGGCCGGGTCAGGTCGTCATAGCCGGCTCACAAACGGCGTGGACTTACGGCGTCGAAGAAGCTATTAAAACCCACAAGATGGATGTGTTCTTCCACGAAATGCTGACAACGGTGAGACACTAATACGGCAGAGTTTATCGTGAATTGTATCGATAATTAATTCTTTCAGTACATTTCACGAACGTTTTTGAATATACAACACGCTTTTTTTACGATTATTAAGCGCGGGGTGTTACGGACGACGACATCACGCCACAAATAGATTAAGTCGTATTTACATTATATGGATTTACATAGATATGTAAAATGTTATCGTACGTAAGAATGTAAATATAGTTTTAGCTCGCATAGGGACATCAAAAATAGGTGTATATGTGAGTTATAGGCGACCGTGTCCGTAAAGCGCATTACTACTGTAATTTCGTAATTGTATTAATTAAAGTTCGGCTTGTTTCTGTATGGAAGATGTAACATAATATGAAGAATGCACACAGGTAAAAATGAATGATGCAATAGCGCAAAGTATTGCATCATCCTTGATTGAGCGAGACTGGTATACGTAACAGGTAGAGTGGGGATAGGTGATGCCGGGTACCTAGGATAAATATCAGGCAGATAGTTATTGTAATGTGTTTCATTTTCCCTGAATTGTTGAATGAACATATTCGGTTCATTACACGGCCTGTGGGCTGTCTGTATGTCCTATGGCATACTCGATAGATGTATCCGGGCCGTTTGGTAGCAGCCGCGATTGTACGGCTGTATGACCCAAAATTAGGAAAGTTAGCCATTTAGGGCATACAGCCAGCTAGCTACCACACACGGAGGATATAAAGGACAAAAGTCGATAAAGAAATAAGGGAAAAACGGGATAATAACAGTTTACGGTGCTCAACATTAATACAACCTGTTGAGGTGCTTTATATTAATATAAAAACACAGACCCGGTCTAGATTTGTAATATTTATTGTAAATAATTGTGTTTTAATATAAATATTAAGAAATAATCATACAATTTGTGATTTTAACGAATTTAATAATAAATAACAATGAGGTGGATCTCTTGCGGGGGACGCTAGTCGGCCGCACGGTAAAGGGGGTAATGCACTTTCGTCTACATAAGCCGGAGCACTTCCGGCTTACGTTGCCGGTTCCAGTGCAGCGGCCGACAGAAGAACCCGGAAAAAGAGGGGAAGCAGAGTCCATCTAAGAGGGTGAAGCCAGTGTATGTAAATAGTGCAACGGCGACGGCGTTTTATTCAGAGCCATTTTGCCGTAGATGAATATTCGTCCTTCACACAGCGATATGTCGAAATTAATATCATAATTAGTCGGTTATCAGTCTGTTATCGTTCAAATCAGTTAGCCTTTAATTTAAACATATTGAATTATACATTTGCATTAATCATGACCTCTGTCTGTCTTTCGGGCTTTTGTTGTTTACGCAGAGTATAATACACGCATTAGTAATAGAATAGAGTGAAATTAAGACTTATTAAGACCTTTGGTCTAATTTCTCATCTAACCCAAAATATTCTAGTAATTTACAATAAAATATCTTTTTTTAATTTAATTTTATATTATCTTAATTAAATGAGGGCCGAGTTAGGTGTGCTGCGTTCGTCGAAAAAAAACACTATTTTTTATATAATTTTTCTCACACTTTTCTACAACATGCATCTTGAGATGAGATAATAAGTTGTCACCTATAACTATCTTAGTAAATTTCTTTTTGACTTACTCAAATCCATCAAGAAATTACAAAGTTAATGAAGTTTTATAAAAGGGAGTTTTAAAATGCACGCCGGCCCGCTCGGCATATGCTATGACGTCACGTGCCACTATCGCCCGTCGCCCGCCTCTCGCCTCTGTTACTCATTTTAAACTTTTTATAGTTTTCCATATCTGTTTCAACCTGAAAATTGAAACAAAATGTATTATCGTGAAATGGTTATCGTATAATCGCCTGAATATGAAAAATAAAAGGTCTCAAACACTTGTACGGCCCTGAATATTTGGAGTAGGTACAACATGAAGAATGTAACAGATTTCGTGATAAACATGGAGTAGAATGTGTAGGTCCCAAACTATGAGTTCGGCCCTGGATTACTAGGAATAATAATTTTTCGGTGTCTGTATATTATGCCACTGTAGCTGGAGCTAAATGAGTAAGCTTACGTCAAAAACAACAATAAATATTTTGTGACTTATCAAAAAGTTCGAGTTTCAAGCGCTTAACAAACAGAAAGTGGGTGGGTGACTGCTTTTATACATCTAGTACTGGCGTAGTGATTATTAAGTAATCTGTGGTACTGGTTGATAAATAGGTGCTTACTTATGTTGTTTTGACTTAAGCATCATTATAGAGAGATAGAAGAATATGTAGGCATTATACTTTACGTCGAACTGATTCCAACAGCAATTATAAAGTACTTTTAGTTGAAAGGGGCTTGGGTCGTCTGTCCTCATTAAACTACACCATTTCTCTTTATTGAGTCTTTTGGGACAAAAACAATTTTCCCGGCTTAGTAACACTTTTATTTTCGCATCGTGGTACAATACACTATTTTAGAAGCCATTATCCATTTGTATTACGAGTCAATATGCTGCAAGTAACTAAGCCTAACTAAGGTAGAACGCGCGGTGGCGGCAGCGACAGCGGGCGCGTCTGATGACGTATTCCGCGAATCGTGTAAATTGGTTAGCATTATTGAGAATGGAGCATTAATATCGCTCTAACTTTTGTCATGTCTGCTCCAATTTAAATAATTCTTTCACGGAAATAATTGGTTTTGATGTGAATGTAATTCTATATATTTAACTAAAATCCTCGTTGATCCTCGTTAGATTTTCATGTTGTCATTACTGAGAATGTAGATAACCCTAGTCATGGGCATAGTTGTCAATCCATTATTTGACAAGCAATTGACAATTTCGCCTAGTTCAATATCTTTTGTATTTTATATAAATACAAAATAAAACGCTAACGAATCATATTTTATGATATTGCTATAAATAATACAGTCAAATATGCAAAACACATTTAACTAGCCACGACAAAAACTCTGCAACCAAAAAAGTTTTGGCACTGTTTTTCAAAATGCTCCAAACTGACATCCAAACCAAATTCCAAATGACAAATAGTTGACAGGCCGTGACAGCTGTTATCGGTAAAGTGAGTTTTTAATGTTGCCATGTTGGTATTAAAAGTTGCCTAACACAAATGCGTCCGTGTGTTACTAGTAAATATTATTCGGTTTATTTTAGATTATGTTAAGAATTTGAGCAACGGGTAAAAATACCCTGAAAAAACCCATTTCACGGTAAGCTCTCCATATTAAATCTGCAATACTGTATTTTCTTGCCTAATTATTATTCTTTTAGTTGGATAGCCTGCGCGGTCTGGTAAAAGGAGATTTAACCTTCTTTCAAAGAGAAGTGCTTTGCGCTCTCATTGTGATAGAAGTGCACGCGCGTGACGTCACCAGGAACTTGGTCGACGAGGGCATCAGGCACGTCTCAGACTTTCAATGGATATGTCAGCTCAGGTTAGCGAACGATAGATATCTTTTTCCTACCGCAACGTCATGTAATTCGACGTGTTTGTACACGGAGAGAAGTTTTACATTAAAGTAGAAGAGCATGTGACTACAAAGACCCTTTAAATATTCTTTAAGTAAAATTAATTTATTGAGATGTTGATTCCATTTTTCTTTTGAATTGTTTATCAAATTACCTAAATGTTTTAATGTTCAATTTAAGATAATAATATTTCGATGATATATATTTTAATAATACGTGTCTATGATTGTTTGACTATTAGATTATAGTAAAAGATTCGGAAATGCGTTTGTAGTATTAGTAAAATATATCTTTCGGACAATTGATTTTTTTAAATGATAATGAATGATTTCTGTTCTTAAAGTATGTGTAAAATAATTTCATGATTGATAAACATAATATTAGAAAAATTTTTAATTGTTAATCGTTACAATTTTCAACTTTGAGTAAGTGATATATCGATATGAGAATAAAGGCATGTCAATAAAATTTGATACTAATGATGACCCAAGATAATTTGTCTGGTCACTACACTATTTAATTGCAATTTTAAAGAAAACCAAAAGTATATTATTTCGTATTTTTCATACTTATATTTGTCTATCAAAATTATATTCTTCTTGTAGACACACAATCTATCACATAACACGATACATTTTCAACGAAACTTACATTTTATCTAGTTACTCTTTAGTAACACAATACTAACGCGTATTCAGAGCGACTCTGCGCTAGAGCATGCTACTTGAGAAGTACTCGTTTAAGATGTCGCTCGTGCTTTGGCAATATGGCGGCGTTCACAGCCTAGGTTTTCTAGGATGTGTGGTTTTATAGCATATTCATTATGTTGTACTAAACAGTTATAATGTTGATGTGCACACTATAAGTTTCTGGAACTGGCCACTTTCATAAACAATATTTAAAAAGGAATTACTATATTTGAAAATGTAACTCTTTGGATGTAGAATGCAGTTTGTTTCATCTAACTGTCAATTGTTTTTACATTGTGGCGTCATTTTTAAAATTGTGTGTCTTCTATTACTACGACTTCAAAACAAAGCAGCCATTGATCGTATGACTATCGGGATAAGCCGAAACCAACCAAGGTGGAGTTTGAGCGAAGTACCTCTAAGCCAATAATTGATTATTTTTTGTATAAAACTAGACACATGGCCACTGTAGTTTTGAAGAATTATCTTATCGTGAATAGTGATTTGACCGATTTGACACTACCATTTTTTTGCCGGAAGTTTTGACGAGCTTGGTAAAAATAACCGTATACATCGTATCATCTTGCACCACGGAAATGCTAGTACTCACACGGGCAAATAGACAAATAATTTTTGAAGGAAGAAAACGTAGAACTTATGAGTAATCTCGCATACAATTCCAACCTGGTACCTTGTGGCTTTTTTGTTCGTAACAATTAAGTACCAATTAATTATATGGTCAAAGATATTCATCACCACAAGAGGCTGTCGAAGATTATGAAAAACATGTTTCCCAGGTTACCAGGAAGGAGTGGCATAAATGTTTTCAAAATTAGTTTATTCGTATGAAAAAGTACCTTTATGCTAACGGAGAGTATTTTGAGAGACAATAAATTTATTTTTGACCATTCATAGTAATTTTTTTTCACTCATTCCAGAAATTTTCAGTGCACCCTACGTATAAGACAAACTTGTCATTGATATCTCTTAATATAGGAGCAGTGTGCCGTTAACAGTCTGATTACATTATTTCAGCAGATCTATTCTGTAAACTAGAAACTATTCAGTCGATATCGTTACGACCTAAAAATTACACCGGGGTGAAAAGGATTTCCGCTACAAACCATCGGTCGATTTAAATGACTCATAATAATGGCGATTAAATTGAAGTTTACAGAATTGATCTGTAGGTTTCAAATCTATACAATATCGACTCCTGGCTGGTGGTTCCGATCGTTTCGTTGACGTGCCCGTCCTCTTTGTAACAGGTGTTATATTGAAGATGAAATCGAATATGCAAGAGGTAATCTTTAATTGATTGCTTTTTAGATATTATCAAATAGAGAGGGACATGATCCAAATCGAAGAAGAGGAAATATGTGAAATTTATCAAGATGAGGAAAGACTAGACACGTCGGCGTATTACCGACAATTCAGTCAGAACTATACTGACGTTCGTGCTCTTAATTCTGTGTTCCCTTATGCAAATGAATATCTGGGGAATAGGTGAGGATATTAAATATTTTTTTCCGTAATAAATAAATAATAACAAAACACTCAATGTAATTAATATATCATAGGTTTATATTCTTTTAAAAAAAGTTTTGTTAAATTTGAAGCTGCTTAGATCTCTATTAAATCAACAGTTGTTTATGTTTAAGCACGTCGATGTAAAGACGATGTAAATATTAATTATGGTTTGCCGGTAACAGCAGATTAATTTTTTTTTACTATAGTCATTAAATTCCTAGTTGAATTTTTTGCTAAATAATTATAGGTGTAGGGATAGAAATAATTATTTAACAACTTTCGCTTAGGTCTAAAAGTGTAAAATAATTTTGACACAAGTAAATGCATAATTAATTTAAGCTGCACGAAAAATGTGTAAAAGTTATTTATATATTTCGAATAATCTTGTTACTTATTATGTCGATTTTTTTTATGCGCATATGTTACTGTAACTATTATGCTAGCAACTACAAGAAATATTATTTTTTTATTACCACGGTTCCATTTCGATGTACGCAGGAAATTTATATTCTCGTAAGACTCAAATAAAATAACTTAAAAAGAGTTAGAAAGTAAACGCATATTTCAGTGGGCGCCTCGTTATCACCCCTTTGACGGACCGCTGCTACTTGACTCTCATGTGCGCCATGCACCTGCATTTCGGAGGTGCGCCCGCCGGGCCCGCCGGCACGGGCAAGACCGAGACCACTAAGGTGATGGGTACGATTAAATATTTTATTTAGGATTTGATGTTTGCAATATGATTCTCATACAGTTACCCATTTTTTGGTAGCTATTATGTGTAATAAAGAAATTAATAGATTGTCACGCAAGACCAAATCGACTCGCATTAGAATATTTATATTTTGCATAGAGCTTCATCTTTTAAGCAAGTAGACAATAAAGAATTTTTATAAATGAGCATCTGATTATCATGTAAGATTATAAACCAAAGCTTGTGTAGGAATCCCATTATTTTCGAAGTGAATTACAAGAGAATTGTCGTTTTAGAGATATATGCATAGAAAATATCGAAACTTGATAAAACATTTACAAATAAGACGTTATCGTTGGTCTGTTCATCACTCTCGACGTGTCCTTATTTGATGGTATTGTTTGTGTGTCTAAGTTAAATATTTATGATCAGTTGATACGTTAAATGTTTCATAATAGTTTTGTATGTCCAGGATCTGGCTAAAGCATTGGCGGTCCAGTGCGTGGTGTTCAACTGTTCCGATCAACTCGATTACATGGCGATGGGCAAGTTCTTTAAAGGGCTGGCCGCGTGAGTGGACATTTTTTTACTTAGGTATACCACATCCGTGCAGATATGTATACTGGCAGCATTCGAGAGAAACTTTTTTTTTTAACTCGGTCCTATTAAAACGGCTAGAATGTTTATTTCCGAGTAAAACATAAAAAATAATGTGGGGAAATAGTTTTCGAGTTTTACGTATACTGTTTACTTCCAGGTCTGGGAGCTTGGGCGTGTTTCGACGAATTCAACCGCATAGACATCGAGGTGCTGTCGGTCGTCGCGCAACAAGTCAGTAAATCAGTTTTCGTCGCTGTACCTGCATGCGGCTACGACGTCATAACTAATTAAAATATTGAACAAGCACGAATATGTAACTTCGTAACTCGTATAATTCTTATGATATTTGGTTATTTTTATTAGATAATTTAAAAAATTCAAGCTCGGACCTATATCATAAATAGATGTGTAGGCAGAGATCACAGTGTTCCATTTGCTATTGGTAAATCACCACTTTTTGAATAGCTCTTGGTGGTTGTAATGGTATTGCTGCTGGTATTGCTGGTTCTGTGTATATAGATATTTCAGCATATGTAGTCGTCTATATCCTACGTGCAATCGATCGTTTCTTCGTTACCTATCGGCCGGATATCAAATGATATTCCTTGATGTCGTAAAAAGGAATAGTGTTGCAAATCATGAGATTTGCATATCGGAATTCATTAAAATATTATTGTACAAGTCTATATAATATCTCAAAGCTAGAATATTTATTAATACTTGAACAAAACGTAAGCATAAAAAACTGACTAGGCAGCAAGATAAATATATTAAAAATTTCGTAAATTATCAAAGTCGGTGAGAAAGTTTGACTCCAGCATTTTTGTTATTTCCTTGTGAACAGGTATAAAAGTTTTTCATGCAATTTGGATTTAAATTATTCGTTATTAGTGTAATTTTTCAAATTGTGTAAATTCACGTGTTATTTTACTATTCTATTCGAGGTGCTGACAATCCAAAAAGCTCAAGCGGCGCACTTAGAAAAGTTCGTATTTGAAGGCGTCGTGTTGCCCATCAAAGCCTCCTGCGCGGCGTTCATCACCATGAATCCCGGTTACGCAGGTACACGCGAAAATAATACACTGTTTGTAGGTTCTTCAATAAAATTAATATAGTTTACTCAATTTATTTTTTCTTTATATATGTACATTTTAGTCGTATCTACATCATCTTGTATTAAAGTAGGTATGAATAACTTAGACAACTGATGCCCACGTAATAATAATTAGAATTCAGCTCTATGCTTGATGATCTTAACTGTAAAAATAACCCTCGTAAAGTAATTGCAATACTTATTGAAGGCTATAAAACGACCTCTAGATACGTGAATGGACTGGAAACCGTTTAAAAGTGGATAATTAAATTATGGCTATTGAGTGAAATAAAATAAAAAACAACAATTTAACGGAACTCTTGATTTGCTATATAGCAAGATAGCTATTGAAATTGTGTGTGTGGAAGTGGTGCAAAAGTTTTTCCCCTAGAAATGGTTAAATTCTGCGTTAGATAGATGGATGAACTTACCTAGGTGATTGACCTGAGATTTCGACTCGTCACCGTACGAATGCTTACTAAATTCAGACAAAGCATTGCTCTTGCCGTAGATTGTGTTGTTCAGATTGTTGACGCCTTTCGTCTCCGCAGGCCGCACGGAGCTGCCGGACAACCTGAAGGCGCTGTTTAGGCCGATCTCGATGATGGTGCCGGACTACGCCTTGATAGCTGAAATATCGTTGTTTTCGTATGGTTTCATCGAGGCGAAAATATTAGCGGGAAAAATCACCACTACGTTCAGACTCAGTTCGGAGCAATTAAGCTCGCAAGTGAGTTAGATGCGGTTTTGTTGAAAGCTATTTCTTGTATTGTAATTATATATAACTATAATTTTATCTATCTTACGTACGTAACTTAGTCAAAAAATCGTAGTGGCCTTACCTTTTTTTTTAATGTGACACTTCTTTGCACGCAGCGGGAAAAATGTCCCTTAGAGGTAAGTGCCACTTACATGCACACCTAATAATATTACAAAAAAGATTTCACAGTATATTAATAAGGTGAAATTTATCGTTAGTACAAACACTACATAATCACGTTATATAAAAAAAATGTATTTATGTGAAATGTTAAAGCACTAATAATTGGAGACCTAGAAGAGTTATGACAATTTTTATCTAAAAGAACATATGTCAATACTACGATTATGAACTCTATACCTTACTGTAGCTGAATTTTTACTCTTCTAAAGACAGTCGTCAATAAAAGTTACTATTATTGTGATAGATTAGGACGACACCACGTAGAAAAAATATAATTTTTACTTTTATTGTGATATTTATTGCATTTGCTAGGTTAAAACTTGTTGGATTGTAAAATAGATTTATTTTTAACCAATTCAAAAACACAGTAAGTGCACTTATTTGGCTATTGATTTGAGATTAGTGCAGTAAATAAGTAGAACAAAGGTCGTGAATGAAAAAAATATTAATTAATTTTTAATTTTCTTTAATTTTCAGTTTCTTTATCTTGGAAAGCCTGTTTCTTCTTTATATATCTTTGCAAAGACGTGTAGTTGAGATTGTAAGAGGATTTGGCATTTCGAGGATTTTGTAAAGTAGTCGCGAATACTCGCTATTATTCGGTATTCGGCATTACTCGACATTTTTTATATTCGTCGAATACCGAATAATTCTAGTATTATTCGGCATTCGCGAGTATTCGTCTAAAATAAATTTATAACGAACAAAAACTAATAAGTAAAAATAATCATTCTTTATTATTTTCCTTAATAAAACTAAACACAACATCAATAATTATTTATCATATTAAATATTAAAATTTAAAATTCTCTCCTGTGCCTGTCATTAGGTTTTTAATTAATTAATATTTAAAATCCACCAGAGGCAGATTGTGATGCAAAAACTATTTTTCTGCACGTCGGGAGCGAGTCGGTTTCGCTTTTTCTCGTAAGTAATCCTGCCTCAGAAAATAGTCTTTCTGAATAAACAGAGCTCGCTGGTGTGATTAAGTATCGTTTAGCAAGCTTACTTAAAATAGGGAATCCATTCTTATTGGTGCTCAAAGCCCACCATTCATATGGGTTGATTTTTCTGTCAGCCTTTGCTAATGCGGTGTACTTGGCAATTTCTTGAGCAGTGGCATTCTTGGATTGCTTTTCAGTAGGCTCAGGCTGCTCTATTGCGGATTCTTCAAAACATGCCCAAAATAATTTATGAGTTTGTGAATCAACATTCTCACCTTCATTGTATAAACGAGACCTTTGGATGGAGTTTCTGGATCAGAATCTTCATTTTCTTCATCTAAAGAAAGCCTAAGACCTTCTAAGCACAGCTCTACGGATCCTTTCAGCTTGGGTAGCGTCAAAGAAAAAGTCCCTTGTGGGGTCTAAAATGTTGACAAGTAATATGTCATGTTAAAGCATAGATCGTCCAAGTTAAAACGGGCTTGCAAATTTTCTATTAATATCTTTCTAAAATCATCAACGTGTGCGGTTTGTTGAATCAGCGCATCTTTCATTAGGTATCTGGTTAATGAAACAGTGCTAGGTATCACATCCGATATAGGTGCATATATGGAACTCGTTATTTTCGTTATCTCTTCAAAAGGTTTTAAAAGCTTTAACAGATGTTCTATAACCTCCCACTGGAAACTGGTTAAATTTTCAAAATTCACGCTCCTTGATTCTGAAATATACACCGAAATTGCACTTTTTTGCTCAAGTAGACGCTCCAGTAAGTAATATGTAGAGTTCCAGCGGGTTTGAATATCTTGAATCAGTTTATGTTTAGGAAGTCCGAGCTCAGATTGAATACTCTCAAGTTTTGTATATCCTGAATGATTAAAATGTGTCACTATGCGGCGGGCACAAGTAAGTATTTCTGTTATTGGAGAACTTTTACTTAATGCATTATTTATCACCAGCTGGAGAGTATGTATGAAGCAACGTTCTGAAGGAAATAGTTTCCTTTACTCCTTTGACCATATTCGCCCCATTATCGTGAACAATCGCTTGTATTTTAGAGACAGGTATGTCCCATTTTGTTACAGACTGTAACAATTCTATTTTGATATTTTCTGATGTGTGTAATTCAGGAAAATGCGCCATGTTTAAAACGGCATGATTAAGTTTAAAGTTTTCTGATATCCAATGTCCTGTGAAACTCAGAAATGCAGCATTATTTACAGAAGAAGTCCAAAGATCGGACGTGAATGCTATAGCTTCAGCCATTTCTAACTCGTTTTTTAAGTTTTCTAACCACTCTCATACATATCTGGAATTATTATCTCAGTGAAATATGTCCTACCAGGAATAGTGTATTGCGGCAAAGCATTATTAAGAAGACGTTTAAAACCCTCGTGATGATCAACGATTGAAAGTGGCTCGTTGTCAATCGCAATCATCTCACCAATCAAATAGTGGTATTTTTGGGCACGACTATCGTTAATATTCCACAGCTTTTTTCTCAAATATTTGTTGTAGAGACGCTTGCACCAGAGGCTGACTGGGTTGCGTGGATGCGGAGGTACAGAAGTTGCAGATGATTCGCGGGAGCGTGACGACTTGAGCTTCCATAAATTTTAGCATACTCATCTGCGAACAAAGAACACTTTATGAGGAACGTAGATAGCGGCAATTATTCAAATAATGTGTTACAAGACTCACAAATATAGTATATAATAAGTACATACATTAAAAAGAACGGTAAAACAATATAAGTAAATAAAAAAAACTAACCTGGGTGTTTGAATTTCAAATGATTCTGCAAGGCCGTCGTGCCCGCTTTTTTTGCTGCTCTACTTATTTTTACACCACACAGAATACATTTTGCACTGTTTTCTTCCTCTTCAAAATGTAGCCAGACTTGAGATTTTTTTCCTGGGTTTGGCATGACTATTTTCCTTTATAAGTAACTAATTAAACAAGCATAATTTTACTAAGTTCTCGTAACGACAAATAGAAAACAACCTCCGATGTCAAAAATCAAATAAGAAATGGGTGCCGCCTACGTTAAATACAAGCGTATTTATTGAACGGGGAATCCCCTGCAATAACGAACGCTGGGTTATACAAAACGGGGAATTCCCCGTAAAATATTTACTTGAAAAGGGTTGCCAGAATTTAAAAAATTAAATAAATATATACGAATTACGTGCATATCACACATGAAACAAAATTCTCTAGCTTTATTTCTCACAACTTAAAAAAAATAGGTTTTAAAATTAAAATTATTAATAAAATTAAGTAACAAATAAATGAGCTTGACTTTAATGCTATATTTAATGGAAATAAAAATTATGTTTAATGTGCCTTATTTATGTCGAATAGTAATGCCGAGTTATTCGACTATTCGCCAAAGCGAATGGCGATTACTCGGTATTCGACTATTCGCTATAACAACTATTCGCGGCAAACATTTTTATTTTATTTAAACATATTTTATTTTATCAAACAAGAAAACAGAATTCAATACAAATACACATACAGTGTATAATTTTAGAGTAAACTGTGGATGTTTTTTTTTGTTCCGGATGCGTTAGCAAATGCAGATTTTTCGTCATTAATCTGTATTCGGCTCATCTGCGTTATAATCAATAAAAGATACAATCGGCTTATGGTAACTAAAATAAGATATAAAAACTTGAGATTGTAGTCTATTAATAAATCTAGCAAAAACGGCATCGAGTGTTGTTGAAGTAGCCGTTTCTGAGAAAAATAGCTTAAAACGTCTTGTACAAATGTACGATGTTTCAACTTTGGGATCTTGCTGAAAATCATGTGCACGCCGCGCCCCCCGCCGCGTCGCCCCTAGCGCGTTGACGAAGGTCACCAAGACAGTCGCGCCTCAGCATAAAACGTTTCAGTCGCGCCTTGACAATCATGCGTGAAAGTTGTGATCAAGGAATTTTATATATTTTGTTATAAAGTGTTACATTGATGATAATGGCGTATTCTAAACTAAAATTGTGTGTGATTAATATTGAAATTTTTGTAACAAGATCTTTCACTGCTATCAAGTTTATAAACATGAATTATTGTTGGGAAGTTTGCAGAGGTAACGTTGCTGCCTGCGAGTCCATAAATTGCGTAAAGTATCGTTTACCGTTTATCGATGCATGATCGATTCCATCATTTATAAACCTGCTTTTCGTACTGTTGTATTATATTCAATCGAAAATCGTTCACGTGATTATGGCAAGGTGTTGTTTTTTCTTTTGCAGACCTAACACAATAAACAAATTAATAAAATATTTGTATTATTGTATGAACTTTCAAACGAATAGTAGAATTTGCCATGCTTAATAGTGCACTTGTTAATCAATTTTATTTGTATGTCTTGTATAAATATCTATCATATTGCTCTCTGGTAATTTCCTCTATCTTTATTAATTCATTTTGTGTTACCTAAAAGGTAATAAAATTATTTATAAAATGTTCAATACATTACTATATTTTTTTACTATTAATTTACTTCTAAGTTCTTGAAAAGTACTTCAGTTTCTTCAGCCATCTCTTCAGCACATAATTCAGGTACAGCATTGTCAGCTCATGGGTCATAGTTATTGTCTAATATAGCTTTTGATGTTGATTTAAAAAGTCTACCGCTAAAATATATTTTTTTTGTCTACATCTCGCGAATATTAAATCTATAGACAATATAGCCTCTAGAACTAGGGCTAGCAGTAAACGTTTTGTGAAATGAATTAAATGCTGTGTTGCCTGTATTTTGAAGAAGACCTAAAACTACAAAACATATTTCCTTTAAATTAAAATTATATAAATTTACTCTACAACGTGGAAAATCTATCAGCTCCATAAAATTTATAATAAGTTGATTATTTTCATGTAATAATAAACATACTATACAATCATGTAACGTTTTTTTTCTCTGTAAGATAAGCTCGATGCTGAAAAGATCCTTGTTTGATAAGGCATAATATTTTACCACGATTAAACTTGGCTATTACACTCTGAGATTTTCAGCAACTTTAGTTGTTTCCACAGTAAGTCTATCTGCTTTTATCACAATACATTAATTGGCTGTACGTATCATATTCCACACAACAATAAATTGCTTGATATCACTAAGGATATTTTCAGTGCTAGATAACTACTAACAGAGAAAATATAAATAAAAAAATTTAATCACTGTATAAACGAAATAAAATTTTAGGTCACAATAAATACATTGGCATTCCCTTCTCCCACAGATTTCTGCCATTTGCAAATAATGTGCTTTACAATCCTTACGTTCACCGAACGAATGAATTAGATCATTTCGTAAATCTTTTCTCATGTTTTATGGTTTACCTACATTATTTATAATATTTATTTTAGGCAATATGCTTAGTTTTTTTACCCCAGTACTTAGAAGCTTGTGTCCGTGTAATGATAACTTAGTATTAGCAAAATCTGCAAAAGATAAACATATATAAAACGATAATTTATCACTGTAATTACGCGAAACATTGCTTATTTATTAACTGAAATAATTTATTCAGAGCTTTTTTGTAGTTCTAGATTACATGATTTTTGATTAGATTTTAGAGATTTCTTTGCCATGTAACCCTACTCTGTAGCTACGTATAGACAGACGAATCACCATCTCCTATAAATTTTAAATATTGCAAGCCATGAAACGATTCGCTTTCTTGAAAACCTTGTACTATAATTTTAGTCTCCATGGCAGTTGAAGGGCCAGAATGATTAGTATTTGAATAGTATTTGTTTTGAACTCCCAAATGATATTTGGTCTCCTTGCCAATAATACAGACCTGAAAGAAATAAGTACGTTAAAGTACCGATTACAAGTTGTTTTGTATATATAAAAAGGACTATGGCCCCGACTATTCCTGAGGCTGCATTGTAGTTGTGCCTATAAGATCTTTTAGACCAACCGCCATTAACATGTATTGTTATAAAAAGGAAACCAATTTTTGTCTTGTGACCTTAGCTATAGCTGTAGCTTTCTCTTCTTGTTCAGATTTAATCATCTCTCCCCATATGTGTTGCTGCTATGTCTATCCAAGTTTCTTCTCAATTTTATGGAATAATGGCTGTGACATAATCGCTACAATCTGAATACGATATTCAATATGTGAGAAGATGTGTGTAATAACTGCCAGAGCTAAGTGTGCCTCAAAGAAAAGAATCATTTATTGTTTGTTTTTCAGGTGTAGTATTGTTTACGAACAACTTGTCACACATTAAATACTTAAAAATTAACTTGGAATGGAATCCGTTTCTAATTTCTTTTACAAAGCTGATTTTTGCTTGCGTAAAAAACAGACTTTATTGGCCATGTTTTAGAGTCTATTTGATTACATGACTTATATTTACAATTCTGTTATCTGTGAGATTACGAAATGAATCAGTTTTATCAAGTTAAAAAGTTAGCTTAAATTTTTCTACATTTAAATCTGCTTGCGGTCACAATATATTTTCTTTACTTGTGTCTACATTGACGGGATCTATCAGTTGGTCTTGAATGACTGTATTCTTGTCTAAAAAAAGAAATGTATTTCAGTTGTATAAAAATCATAATGCGTAATGTTATGACAAATATTATGTCTGCATGTAAGAAAATGAAAATAAAATACTTAGTGAATAAGTTTTCAATTGCAGTAGTGGCACTCTTCTGTGTGGTTTCAAGTTTTGAAGGTTTCCTACCATCTGTTGCTGTTGCTTCACCTATGGATTTCTTGCTACTTTGCTTCTATATTTGTAAAGGACTCGAATAAAATATTTACATACTAATAAACCTATTAACTAATCGAAAAAGCTATTTATGCCCAAACGAATTTTTATATAAAGCATCAAACATAAAGTTCGTAAAACATAACTAAGCTTCATAAAATGGCATGTAAATAATATATGAACTAACCACATTTCAGCGCCATGATAATACTTCATCATTGTTTTATTTAGCTTACTGTTTGGCGAAGGACCACCATATTCATGTTTTTTATATCTGTGTTTCATGGTTTTTAAATTTCTTTAATAAACATGCAAAACTTAAAAAATAGATGCAGTCAATGCACGAGTCGCAAAACAAAAGAAATATAATGTCTGATGCGCTTTACAAAGCGCTGTATAGATTCACAGATAACATATACTAAAATGTATTAGTCAAAGGCACGTAAATAAACGCTAAGGTCCATTTTGCAGGCACCAATGCCGGTTTGTATGTAGTAAAGGATGGAAAATCGTGCTGTCTTTGTCAAGCTTGGACGATCGGTAAATTCGAAAGCGGTAACACTAGGTCAAATAATGCGAAAGTTGCAGTAATTGCGAAATCTCTTTTACACCTGCATCATTATTACGTTGTCACATCAGTCATTTCATTCATTCTGCTTGTCAATTTGTTGAACAAATATAATATACTCTATGCGTCTGTGACAGCTTTCAATTTTGAATAATAAATCATTATATACAGTTTCATATATGAGTTCATAAGAACAGTAAATTCATTTCTGTGTACGCTCACACGGATGTAAAGACTGCCGGTATTTCACGAATTTTAAAATGAAATATCAAAATAACTGATTGATCTTATTTCTCCGAAATCACCTAATAAAGTTCATAATTTTTTTAAAGTTAATTGTGGATTTATATTTAATATAGAATCACAACGCAGGACGAAATAAATTTGTATGAAATCGACGTGTTTCGTTTACCCTTAATACATCCTTCTCATAATCCGTTATTATTTTTTCCTAAAGTAATGATTACGAATGTGGGACTGAAATTCATTAAAACCACCAACCACCAGGACCATTACGACTTCGGTATGAGAGCAGTGAAGACAGTGATCCTCGTGGCCGGCAACCTGATGCGGCAGAACCCGGACGGTGGCGAGCGCGAGACCGTCCTGCGAGCGCTCCGGGACGTCAACGTGCCCAAGTTCCTGGCTGACGACTTGCTTCTATTTAATGGTTCCATATATCACAAACGTTTTTATTATGAATATATAATTATAACTCAAATTTCACTAAAAGCATAAACTTTTAATATTGTATTCTAGTTTTTGATAAAAATTACTGGTTTGTCACATCCAAGTCGCAAAGTATAAGCATAACGTGCAATATTTCATGTGCTTTAATTTTTCATATTTTTTTTCATAATCAATGACAGAATATTTGTTATTAATATCCTGTTGCAGGTATCATATCGGATTTGTTCCCTAAAGTTGAGATACCCGTGGTAGATTACGGCATAATGGAGCAATCCATACGCAGTATGTTGTCCAAGAGAGGATACGATGACCTTTTCAGTGAGCATTGCGTTTCAATTAATTAACATTATTAGATTTTTAAATTTCTCATTATCATTATATTTATTTTACACTATGTCGATGATGATTGCTAAAGCTTCTAAATTAATCAACAGCTACATTTTTCTTTATATACAAAAGTAGAAATTTTCTTTTTGTTACCCTTTGCCACTCATACGTTAAAATATAGTAATTTTTGTTGGAAATCCATTAAAAAGTGTAGCACACTGTGCGAAGCAGACTTATGTTAATTTTCTTTCATCAAAACATAATTCTATATCTTATTATTTTGTGTGAGTAATTATTGTATGTACATTATATATACATACATGGGTACTTCGGCAACGTCTTTAACGATTTCGATGTAAACTTTTTGATAAAGTGTTGCTTTACAAGTTTGGTTCGATTTTTTAGGGATACCTCTACGTAGAATAGAGGTGTCTTCCCTGGAAAAACGATGTATTTTTATTGTAAACGTTGTTTTATTCTGCGTCCTCTCCAAGTTTTAAAGTAGTTACGTTTTGGTATTTTATGGGTTTTAAACAACAAATCAAACTATATGATATCTTTTAATGTATTTTCAAGAGGGAAACGAGCATTCAAGCTACTACCATAAAGTGGAAATCGCCGCCCATAGACATTCGCAACGCCAAAGGAGTCACCAGTGTGTTGCTGTCGTCTTCGGTAGAAATGGGATATTTGATAGAGGAGGGAGTTGGGGGTAATGGAAGAGAGAATGGAATGTTGGAGGGAGGAATAAGCCACCGGAACTCTCACTATAGCTTCACGTCTATATTTTGTGAGAGTATGGTATTTCACCACTTGAGCAGCCCTATATTTTATAGTTAAGTTGACAACGGTATAGTTATACCACAAAAAAAGATGAACTACATATGGCACTATACGTGGTTTATTAGTAATCTGAACATTATCTTAGGGCAAATTCGAAAGATAAAGTGCAGTGGGTCAGGTGCTTTAGTTCATAATAACGACATGTCTTAAATTGTCTTCAAAATTTGAATTGTCTAATTTCTTGCAGCATCGGTGCTATATGGGATTTTTCTTTTTCTTTCTCTATGTTTAATAGGTTTTTCATCTTTTAATAAACCCAACACCATCATAATTTTGGGGTTACGTATGTTGTTCTCCTTTTGGTGATTTTTTTGCATATGCTACTTAAAAATATGTTTTCAATAATTTATACTACTCATTACTACACCCATATCATGATTTACTGCACACCAAAATTAAGTCTTACTGTGCACCATTGATTGTGAACATTTCAATAAATTCATTGGAAAGAAGCACAGGCAAAATGTGCGTTACTTTTATAAATGGGAAAATTTTAATCATAATTTGAAAAGGTTTAACGTCTCTGCAATGAAATTACGATCACTTTGGAAAAGTATACATGTAATAGATATGGAATCATCATCAACAGATTGAATGACACGACAACGCAAACATTTAGCCTTCATTGATACCGGATATGAATTAACTTCTACCAAGTACTGTAAAATGCGTGCGGAATGATTGACAATCTTAATCGAGCGTCTTCGGTTTTGTAATATATTGGCTCATTCCTTGTGCAACATTATTGCTTCATACAGTTATCTACATTAACGTTTGCCGACGTTTGACTCTATTTACGATTTTCAACTAGTACAAAAGGTGTTTTATTGGTTTTTCCTTTTTTTTTTGTGTTGAAAAGTAACAGTTTCAACTGTTTCATTTATCTTATTCGGTTTTGGGATAAGTGTAACTTTATTAATTATTTGTACATGCAACTTGACAAACCAATGTTTTAGATGCCCTTATAGTATATTTTATTTTTGATTCGGTTAATATATTTTCAGATTTCATCTTCAAAATTATACAGTTGTACGAGACCACTGTTGTGAGACACGGCTTAATGTTAGTCGGACCAGCTGGTTCAGGAAAAACCAAGGTGAAATCAAAATTTTTTTTAAGTTCAATGCAATTTTAGAACACTTAATCATGTTTGTGAAACTGTATGTGTGTATCAAAGCGTGGCGATTTTATTTGTGTGTCTTATATTCTTACTGTTTTTTTCGCTATCTTTTTTTAAATATTGCATATCATTTCATTTTAAAAAATATGTGTATCATTTCAATATACGATATATTTTGTTTTAACTGTGTTTAGTATAATCTACTAGCGTTGAATGGATTTATAGCCATTAAGAGTAAATAGATTTTATTTTAGTTATTTTCTTTCTATATGTTTGTTTTTAATAAGATAAAAGACTGAGTGACACTATCTCGCAATATTAAATATATAATTTTATCATTGGTCATGTATATATATGACCAATAATATATATTATGATATATAAAACAAAAAGGGATCCAATATAGCTTCTTGAGGAGCCCCTCATATTTTGATATTGGTGATTTCCAGATTGTCAGCATCATTTAATATAGCTATGGATAGAATGTCTCCTTTTTTGTTTTTATTTATTTCTGAAAATTTAGTGGTACAGAATGTATAAGATAAAATTTTTACGTCTTTTTGACTAAAGAGGTCCACATTTATAACAGCACTGCAAAGTGACTAAGCCGAATTTTATAATATAATGTAAATATAGTATAATATAAAATAAAATAATATAAATATAATAAACATTAAGATGATTCGAAACGATTACAGAAAGATAACATGCAGAAGATGGCGCTGTTCGGCTGTGTTATAGAAAGATGTTAAATTTTTCCCTAAATGCGAATTGACAGTCAGACAAACCCAGTTTCGCGGAAAGCTATTTCTTAATTTTACACAATAGAGCATAATTTATTCTAAAATTATGGGATAATTAAATAATATAGTAAAGTTTTGTGCAAAATTTTGGTTTTGTACTATTAAACACACACCCGTGATTACTATGATTGGCGGATTTTTCAGAAAGGAGCAGCCACGCGAATGGGCCACACCTTTTTAGGTTCCTACAAATTCGTTGGAAAAAATAATTCACGAGAGTACTGCACAGCCAGTCGCATAACAGTTTTTTTATTAAGCTATTGCATAGCTTTTATCGCGGGCTTTGAGCGCGGCGACCGAATCAAGAAATTCCGTAACGAAAATAAAACCTAACACTCCACACTCCGCCTACCATGTAGCTCGGCCGAGCGTCTGCTTAACGTGTATGTATATGGTACGACTGTACGAAGCTCCCGCGGATCGTGACGAGCTGCTCCAAAATTGTGGACGAATACATATGCAGCTGTTTGTGCTGCATACGTATTCGCGTAAAATTTGTGTTTAAAGTGTTTTAAATATGAATAAACAAAGTGCATTTATTAATGAAGAAAGTGATGAAAAACTTGAATTAATTAAGGAAGAAACAAAATGCATAAATGAATAAATAATTATAATTGCATAAGTTGATAAAAAAATGCTATGCAATAGCTTTACCGCGGCAGTCCCCGAGTGCCACACGTTTAATTTTTTTCTTTATTAATATGGTCAAATAATATGTAAGAAAATATGTTGTTTGACGATTGTTCAATCATCAAACACCGAAGAATATTTTAGTGACTTTTTTTATAAATTATAGTAGTAATACACATTAAGAGTTTCTGCTTAAAATTATAGGACAACTTAAAAATGGGAAAATTTTATTGCTATTGAATCAAAAGTTTGTTTTTGGAGGAGCGGAACCGGAGCTGGTATGTAGATCATGATGAACATGGCATCATCAGTCAATATAAAATATATAGCACTCCATTCTATATCCATATGGGTTAATCCGCAAAGAAAAATTATCTACAACAAAAATATCAAAGGTTTGATTCTTCTTTAGGGTTTCGTGAGAATAACCTAAAAACTCATATACTCTACTGATTACGAAAAAAAAAAAATGAGATGGAGACATTTGCAAGCCAAAAAGGGATATGTGATACATTTTTTGGGGTTCCGTAAGAATTTTTAAAAACTCTTTTGGCTAATTAAGCCGATTGTGGTAAAATATAGTATAGCAATAAATTGAAGCTAATAAATATAATAGGTATTCAATATATCTTTATATTTCTATGACAATTATAACGAACCTTTATATTTTAACCGATTTTAATAAAATTGAAATTGTAAACAACAGAAAACCTATAAAGGAATATGTGATACATCTTTAGGGTTCCGTGAGATATTCTAACTAAGCCGAATTCTAACCCTTTAACTAAGTCGATTATAATAAAAAGTACACGAACATACATCAAATCCGAAAGGACATAAATAAAAAAATATCCGTGAAATAGGATTCTGTGAAAATTACTGAGAATTCTTATTGTTAAACTATTTCAATAAAAATTAGAATAGGGTGACTGAAAACCAATAAAGTGATATTTGGTACATTTTTAGGGTTCTATGAGAATTACTGAGAACCCTTAAAAGGATATTCGATACATCTTGAGAGTTTCGTGAATATTATTGAGAATCCTTATAATTAAAGCTATTTCAATAAAATTAGTATGAGGATAATTGAAAGTTAATGAAAGGATATCCTGTATATTTTTAGGGTTCCGTGAGAATTACTGAGAACTCTTATAATTTAACCGATTTTAATAAAAATTAGAATGAAGACAACTGAAAACCAATACAGTGATATTCGATACATTTTTAAGATATCATTAGAAATACTAAGAATCCTTATCGTTAAACTAATAACAATAAAATAAAATATATAGAATAAGGTAAAATAAAATAACAATAAAAGAATATTCGTTACATTTTCTAGGGTTTTGTATTATTGAGAATTCATGTAAATATTAGAAGTTATTTCGCTGTTTACATATATTATTCTAATTAATACAAAGAGTGAGTGGTTAGAGTGGGTTATTGTTCGCTGACTGCTTTTGTGAGATTGCATTCTTATAATATAATTTTAGTGATTTCAATAAAATTGCTATGGTGACAGCTTACATCAAGCGAAAGGATTGCATTATTTTTATTTTCTTATGATTAAAGGTCAGTGAAAATTATTCAAAAGTGATATGCTTAAACAAGTTTCACTGAAATTTTCAGTTTTTATTTTGAATTAAACGAAATATGTTTCAGAGTCTAGAATTGCAGCCCATGACTGGAAAGAAAGCAATGATCGTAAAATGAATACAAAATTTATAAATAATAAATATTAATAATTTACGCCAAAAAATATTGGGTAAGGTGTAAAAATTCAGCTGGGCGAGAATGGAATTTTAAATTCGTATAAAAAATAATATTATTCAATTAAAGTTAAATGCCTACCATGTGCTACTGACAATAATTTGAAGGAAACAATAGCTCGTGGCTATACAAGTTTTACATGTAGACAACACTTTTTGATAAGTGCCTAGCTGAAACTAGCCAAAAAATCAGGTATTTCTGAGTAACAAACAAACGTGTAAATGCCGAAATAAGTTTAATTTAGAAAATGATGACAGCGATTGACAAACGATTTTAGAATCTACAACATAATCATGTTGTGTATAAAATATTTTGCAATAATTTATATTTATAAATCATAAACAAATGTATGCCGTTAAATAGAAATAAATAATAATATAATATAATTGGCATACGGGATTGTAGTTTACCGAACATTTTCATGGGACCGAATAAGTCAGCAAAAGTTATCAATTATTTCAGAAAGAAAACATAACGTGTGCAAATATTGGAAAAAGTATGTTCCTAAATGACTGATTTAGTACGATGCCTTCAATTTCAACATGCACATAATTTCAAGCTTCTGGTCCTAAGAGTCTTTTAACTGTATAATTTTAGAATGAATACAAGACCAACTGGCGTTTTATGCAAGTTTTTTTTATTTATTTTTTTATCCATCTTGTTCTTTGTTATATTACCGTATTTGTTTTCTTACCTCAGTGCATAAATAGGATTCACCACATGCATTGCCCAACGCATAAAAAAATTATCGTGGCAACCTTTCTTTGCAATTATAATATATAATAAAGTCGCGAAAACCATGCCGCGAAAATTTCACGATTGTTTTCCATTCTGACCAAATGGGGTAAGTGTGGGTATTACCGCGGGTGCGAGTATTACCGCGGATTTTTTCATTACATTACAAACTAATTACACACAATTGTTTGTAATTTCAAAAAAATTCAGCAATAAATATATTAATTCTAAAATGTAATTAAGAAACGACCCGGTATGAAATTTAATTATTTAGTTTGTTATAAATGATTGAAAACTGATTGATCGTTTGAAAAGAAAATGTCATCGTTTTTTTGCAGTTAGTGTGCAATTGTAGGTTCGATTAAAATGTATTTATCTATGAATTAATGCTTTGAGATCTATATTTATTACATCTCAGAGTAAGATTATACTTTTTAATGCTTAAAAATCCTAACAAATATTGAATTTTAATTGATTATCACTTTTAATTTACTGCCGCGGTAATTGTCACGGACTTTTGCTGCATGTCAGTATTACCACGGTTTTCGTACTTAATCATGGAACATGGATTCAAGGCATGTGGACTATGTCCCTTGGATGTTAATGCTAGGTATTGACTTTAAAAAAGTTTTCAATAGATTAAAAAGTTCATCTAGTGAAACAATAAGTAATTTAGAAACGACAGAAGAAAATACAAAGAATATTGAAGGATTAGCTTTTGGAAAGTTTAATCGATTTCTTTCAACTTCTGAAAATTTTGACAGGGAAAAATTCTTCCACTTGAAGATGTCTCTAATAATTGTGACCTAGAAGTTGAAAAATTCTCTGATCCATTTCAAAACTGTTACATTGGCCAAGGTGTGATCTTTCAACAAAAATAAAAACGTGCAATTAATTCGATGAAAATTCCATCTGTGCTGACCAGCACTCAATGGCAATCGATTAAAAAGCCAAAGAAGACGAAATACAGTCAAAGAAAGAAGCAATAGTTTTAAGAAGAAAAATTAAAATTGAAAAACAAGAGATTATGAAAAAGAAAAGAAAAAAAGCGTGTTCGAAAAGAAGAAGAAATACTTAGAAAGGAGCAAATAAAACTCGAGAAAGAGAAACAAAAATCATAAAACAAGAACAAAAATAAAAGAAATTGAAATTAAAACAAAATAAAGAAGAATCATTATTGAAAAAAAGAAGCAGCTGAATTGAAAGACAAATCGCTGAACTCAAAAAAAGAAGCAGAAATGAAAAATAATGATATTGACTGAATTAAATATTTTATGTATCTAATAGTTTTAATTGTATTAGTCAGCTATACCAAAATTGAAACATGCTGTGCCTTATTAAAGTTAATTTTTATAAAAACTGTTGTTTTACTAAACGTTTGTCCTTATAATTTATTCTATTAATTTTTTTTCCATCAGATTCCGCGGTAATTGTCACACGGTAATTGTAACGTCCACGGTAATTGTAGCGCGGTAATTGTCACAAGTCATTTTAAGGTCCACGGTAATACTAGCACTTATAATTTCTTTTCAAATGTTAATTATTTAATGAATTCAACATAAAATCATAGTCTTAATTTTTTTCAAAGTTTAAAATAAGTTGATTATCGACAAGAAAAAAAAAATTAAGACGATATTTTATAGTGAATCTTTGAAATATGCTTTTAAAGTTAGACGTTCACATCTAGCCGCGGTAATACCCACACTTACCCTGCTTTAGAAAAAATGATGTCTTATAAACTTACAACAGAAACAAAATAGTTTTATTTTAGTTTATAGTGGGATGATTTGTGACTTCCATAACTACTTTGTACATCATTACCGAGTTTGATTTTTTATTGATACATATTATTTAAAATGTACTAGTTTAATTGGTGGTAACTAATGGGTCGTCGATTGAATGTTGACTATTTTGATATAATAATTTAATGTAATTGAATATTTTGATTCTGTTTGCGACAAAACGCTAACTAGAACATATTGTCTTTGATGTGTAAGAAAAAATAAACCATTCTTTCTTTGACTGTTCATTTTCTAAGATTCATCCATAGGTCGCTTCTTCAAATCCGGCTCTAAAGACCAGTTTTTCTTCTTGAATTAATTACTTTTAGTACTTATAAAGTATTTTTATATTTAGTACATATAAAGGAAAATTAAAATCTTATTAGCGTTATAATGAAAGTCGACAGTCAGAAAGCCATTTGTTTTTTTATTACATGTCGAAGACAAAATGTGTTAGTGTCCTTATTTTAATATATTTTGTCGCAAACAAATTTTCATCAATATTTTGTTCCAATTGTCGCAAATTGATTACAAAAAGTTATCTAATTTTTTCATCAGTGTTACGAGATATTAAAAGATGCGTTGACCGCCATCAGAGGCAAAATAGCTCCAGATGGGTTCCCATTTTCGACCGTTCACACTTTTGTCGTCAATCCAAAATCAATAACCATGGGACAGCTGTATGGAGAATTCGACTTAGATACTCATGAATGGTAAGTTTTAACATACCTAAATAACACATATTGTTTTAAAACCAATAGTCTGGCTATTGAAAAAAAAGTAAATCAAGACAAAACGGTAGTTTAATAGTCGTGTGAATTTAAATAATACTTTAATGAATTAAATAATTTAGCATTAAATGTACCGTTTTTGCACATAAGAATGAATGCAAACGAAAACTTTCACGATAGTACCAGAGGTTTACTCCGCGCAATCGACACGCTCGACCGCCGCGACACTTGCACTTTTTTCAGCTTTTTACCGGTTTTTAACGTGTTTTCAATAATGGGTACCTGCTGATAATCGACGTCAAAAAAAAATTTTTTTTTTGAATATTTGTTAAGCGATCATTCCGCCAATTATGAATCTATTTTGATGATTATTTTTTTGATTAGTAGATCATACTTCAGAGGTGGTCCCATATGAATTGTGCCGAAATTAATTTAGTGCTTTTTGAGAAAAAATTAGAAAATGAAATTAATAAATAAACAAAGCGAAAATCGACTTCAAAACTATACCTATATGTACAAACTTAAAATTAAAAAATAATATTTTAATTTCTTCAAAGCAAGACTCCAAAAATAACTGTTTATAAATATTAAATAGATATAAGTATCAATAATTTTGTTGATTGTCCTTTAAGGCTCTTGCTTTGAAATAATTAAAATATTAATATTTGGTTTTTAGTTTAAGTTTTTATATATAGGTATAGTTTGAAGACGGATTTTCTTTCTAATTAATTTTTATGCGAAAAAATTAAAACAACAATCAGTAACATGACGTTATTAAAAATATCTCTATTAAAAACATCTTGTTATTAAGAAACACGTTCTTTCAACATAAACCATTATTATCTGCCTTTTAATACGGTACAGAATATTCTAGGCGCATAACGTACAAACATAGATATTCTGCAACAACTATTTAAATCTTTACATATTTTTAATACAAATAAGAATACTGGCACTACAATAATATGGTGACCATTTGGGGGTACGCGGGCAGCTTCCGTTCCGTGGCAATAACAACTGTTATGTCTGTTGTAAGCATTACCTGCAGACTTTGAAATGCAAAGACACCTGCAGCCGAAAGTTTTTCATTTTTTACATCATTATATCAAACATTACATCGCAGATAAGTCACTAAGAAGAAACAATTTGAGTAGTAACGGTGTATATTTATATAATATAGTCAACAATTATTTCAGGATGAAAAAACAATAAATTCTTTCGGACAGGTGGAAATGTTGTTTTGTTTACGGTGAGTTTTCTATCCTGCTCGCAGGACCGACGGTATTTTGTCCAGCCTGGTCAGAGCGGGCATCGCGGTGGAGGACATGGACCGGCGTTGGTATGTGTTCGACGGGCCCGTCGACGCCGTGTGGATTGAGAACATGAACACAGTGAGTGTATGGTTAATTAGTTATTATAATCATAATAATATAAAGTCACGCCTATTTCCCAGAAGGTTAGGCCGAGATTATAGATTTCAATGTGGTACGATCTTTGCATACCTCACTTGCCTCACTTGCATCTATCAATCTTCTCATGCGAGCTCGTCGGTTTCAGGTGCTTAACATTTGGCCCTTTGTTAATATGCCACCAATATGGTCTATATAGGATTTTCTAGGGCGACCCTTGCTGACTTTTCCATCACTCGTTCGTTCTATATATTTATTTTGTCAGTCTACTTTCATTCATCCTTTCCAGATGGCCAAATCACCGCAACATATGTATTTCTAATCTAGTCACTACATCTTCCTTTAAACCACACCGCTCTCTAACATATTTCTATATATATCTTTCCGAGACTTTCCACACATGCTACACAGCGATCGCATCTGCATTGCATTGATCCTACTTTAATTTTTTTTTCTGTCATATCTAGCTTTCACTACTATACATAAGCGTAGAGATCTGGACCTCATTATGGATAACCTTGTCGTGGGACGCTTTTAATATTCATAATGGCGAACAGTGCCCCATTCCTTTATTTCCCGCATTTACTCTCCTTTCGATATCTCCATCATGTTTACCAATTATTTGTAAAAAGACTACCCAAGTATACAAACTCTTTAACATGTTCGACTTTCTCACCTTCTATAGGTATTTTGCATTCAGTCGTGCCTTCACCCCTTTCAAACGATTATTTGTTATTAGTTATTATACAGACGTCGGAAATTTAAATTGAACACATATTGAAACTACGCTTAAGCATGAGTCGGGCATCCTGGCAGCTGTGATCCAGACTGTTATAAAATGACTCCATAAATAACGTTTTACATAAAAGTTACGATTATATTAACGTTAATGTATGTCTTTCTTACCAGCAATCATTGGCGTAGTTAGTGATTTTGTCTAGAGGGGAGCAGCCGTCCAGCTGAACTAATCACACTTATTTGATGCGAGATCCTAATGACGCCTAGTAATAGTTAATAATGCAGTTCATTCACTCTCATTTTTGTCATAAGGCGTCTTTATTTACTTGTTAGTAAAGTAAAAAATCCACTGGAGCAGCTAAATTAATGCTAGACTTCGTGTCAGCCTATAACCGTCTCCAGACCCTTATGTATATATATATATATATATATATATATACCAAAAGTGATCGAAAATAGGTTTAAGCTTGAAAGCGTAACAAACAAAGATACTTTCGCATTTATTATATTAATAGAATTATAAACACAAAAGAAATTCTAATAAGTGTGTCTGTCTGCTAGCTTTAAACGGATTTCGATTAAATTTCGCCAAATGTAATAATATCCTCAGATAAGGAGTTATCTAAGAGATGAAGTTGCATTGTTTAGTACTGCACGAAAGTCATGAGTGAACTTTGTGGGAAATGTCATTTCTTGGGCAAAGGCCAAATAAGTCAGTGGCATACCAGTGGTTTGGCATTTTTCTCCATTTAGGTGATTCGGGTCATAGACAACTTTTCTGCCCAAGACGTGTGGTCTTCTTCTACGAGTTGTGCTAGCATTGCTTTCAGGTCACGGTTTTTTCTTTCCTCTAGATTTGCTTCTGGATGATGAAGAAGGACAAAATTATGCTTCATATCAAGGACAGCCATGCATTGGTGCATGATTGCAGACACAAATTGAACACCATTGTCAGATATTACTCTGCGAGGCAAGTCAAATCTCATAAAGTACTCCTCGATGAGGACTTGTGCACAAGCTTCCGCAGTGGCATCTTTAAAAGCAAACAAGTCTGTCCATCTTGTTGTCTTGTCTTAAATTAATAGAATCCAACGCTCCATCTGGTTCGTTTTTGGTTGAGGTCCGAATAAAAAAAATACAATCTCGTTCCTTTGGTTCATTATCGGGATCTGGAGGAGACCAGGAGGTTTGGTATCGGTTGCTTTGTATCGTGGAAAATGGAGGCAGGCTTTCACAAAGTCAGTAATGATTGTCCGCATCCCTGTAAAATAATATAATTACGCTACCTTTTGGTAGGTACGGCCAATTCCTGGGTGACCGGCTAAAGACGAATCATGTAGTTCTTGCAGAATAGCATATACGTGATTGCCAGACCAATTGCGGGAACTCATTCTCTAAGTCAGGATTATACCGATATAGTACACCTTGGTTCATAAGATATCCTCTTTCGTATCACCTATCTGTAGCGACCTCATCAATAACTTTGTGTTGTTTTATGATTACCTCCACTTCGGGGTCGTACTGCTCTCTTCGTCGCCGCTGTTTAGGTGACTGAGGGTAGATTGCAAATAATTGGGCAAACCTCACAGTTGTCACGGCTCTCGCTAGAACAAATAGACCTGCTCATTGTATCTGCTACCATGTTAGCTTTCCCAGGTACACACCTCTTACTTAATATACACAATAATGCACACTCGAACTTAATATCGAAGGGTTGAAGTTTTATAGCCCAACAGACAAATTTACCGATCGGCGATATTGAAGAAAGCAGCCAACGCAGCGGTTGGTGGTAACTTCTGATAATTATAGGTTGACCATCAAGATAAGAGCGAAAGCGTTCCACTGCCCGAACAACTGCGAGCGCCTCGTTCCGTTCTCGTTCAATTGAATAATGTTCCGCATTGTTAACGAGTCGACTGGCGCATTTTATCGGTCTTTCGTCTTTACCTTCTCCCTGTAGTAAACCTGCATCTAAGGCGTAATTACTTGTGTCGATTCGCAGAGTAAAGAGGCTGTTAAAATCGAATTGAACCAGTACAGGTGAAAAAACAAGTAATTTTTTTAATTCTTTGAAAGCTTGAGATTGCTCTGATCCCAGTTCCAAATTTAACTTTTTCTCGTCAAACGTGTTAATGCTTCGGATATTTTAAAAAAACATTTGGAATAAATTTCCGAGAACATAAACACGTTTGCATGAAGGTTCAGAGGTATTTCAAATTTGAAGGTTCCTTCATTTTAAGAACGGCGTTTACATTGTGAGAATCAGTAAAAATGCCTTTTTCGGTTATGATATGGCCGAGGTACCTCACACTTTCATGGGTGAATGCACACTTTTCCCAATTTGCATGTACTGAAACAAGTTTGAACTTTTTAACACGCATCAACACCTATAACTAAGATGTCATCGAAATATGCTATAATCGTTTCTTCTTTCAGCGTGGCACAGGAACGAAATCTATCAATTAGATGCTAAAAAGCCTCTGGCGATTTTTGAGACCAAAAGACATTTTTTTAAAATGGTGTATACATAGAGGTCAAATAAAAGCTGTTTTATCTCTGTCAACTTCGCGCACCTAGACCTGCCAATAACAAGACCGAAGATCAAGGGCACTTATGTAGCAATTCCGTTTCATTAATTGAACGAGTTCATTAATTCGTGGCATCGGTTAAGAGTCAGTTTTTGTGATGGCATTAAGGCGTTTATAATCAATGCAAAACGAATTTTACCCTTGGATTTTGGCACCATAAGTGCCGGTGAGCACTAATGCTGACCCATATTCCTTGATGACATTGTATTTGAGTATTTCGATAATTTCCGATTTTATCAACTTTTTTTGACGGATTTAAAAAATACGGAGGTACCGCTATTGGTGAATGGTCGCCTGTCTTATTTTGGTTCGCTATAATTTCTCGATATTGAAGTACTCGCTACCAAAATTGAACATTTTCGAGTAAATTCGAAAAGTTGTTTTTACCTTTGTATTTTCGAAAATCGAGTTTTCATCAAAGTTCGTCGATTTGAACTCCTAGGAACGTACGTTTCTGATGACTTCAATACAATAAATTTCCTTTTGAAATAGGCTTTTTCAGAGGTATCTTTTTATGAGTGTATTTTTATGACATCTCTCATTTGAATTCATGAATACTTATTTTATTTCATCGATTACGGGTGCTATAAATACAAACATACAATGTGAATGAACAAACATTTTAAAGTCGAGAATTGATTTATTAAACAGACATATAAATAACTAGTAAATAATTCTCTTATAAGGTACTCGACGATAACAAGAAGCTCTGTTTATCGAGCGGCGAAATTATGAAGTTAACGGACCGCCAGCGCATGATATTCGAGGTGGCCGATCTGGCCGTGGCGTCGCCCGCCACCGTGTCCCGCTGCGGCATGGTGTACATCGATGCCCAGGTTGTGGGTCTGCCACCCTTGGTCAGCGCCTGGCTGAAGAACAATCTGCCTCCGGTGAGTGTTTCTCCCAAACATCTAAAACCTTTAAGTCATATTTAGGTATAGACAAGAGTTTACTACAATAGTCTAATCATTTTGGTTTAGCATTGTCAAAATTTCTACATTAAATATTAGTACAAGGAAATGAAGTTGCAAGAAATATATATATATATATATATATATACACCTGTTTTTGTAGATACTTCAAACGAAAATTATTATGATTTTATTGTTATACACAATGACTCGAGATGCAGATTCAGATACCTACGTTACCAAATTAAATGTAGGTAATAAAAAAAAACTAAATTTAAATTTATTCTCTTGGGTGTACCTTAATAATTCATGTACGGGACTTGGTACACTTTGTGCGCTGGTCGCAACCGTCGATGTTGATCTTCAACTGGCAGAGTTTCAATGAAAAACCTTTGTAGTTTACTTATTTCGAGGAGCAGAGTTTCGTTTAACTTGTTATTATTACTATATAAGTATATACCGAGCGGAAGAAAGGAAGTGAAGGATATCGGGACCCTATCCTATATTTATACCACTGTTACACGTGTTCCCGATATCCCCACTTTATAACGGTTCTTTAACGGTCAAACGATACCCCGCTCCCCTTTGCTATTTATTTAAATAAAATGCCCTATTTAACATATTTTTGTAAAAAAATTTATAATTTCAGTTACGTAATCCTATTTTCTAAGTAAATATCCGATATGTTATGGTCAGCGACGCGTACAGTCGGAGTGAAGCCGATTTTCACTCCAGCGGCTATATATATGACCCCTCCCCCCGCTTCATTACTATATATTAAATTTGCGCGGGAAAGGGGCCTTCATTCTTAATGCACGCGTCGCCGATCATACACCCCTCTATGCAATAATGAAAAAAACAAGACAGAATATTTTATTTAGCTATTCTACAATTATACAATAAACAATTATTATAATTCAACTTCCGTTATGGCCGTTCCGAACAATTCATAAGGTAATAAAATTAAGTAAATCAAAGCAAAAATTCTGTTTAAGTGATTTCATTCACTATGAAATATATATTCCATATACGATTTCCACTCATAATTTAGACGTACAAAATTTTAATTAGATTAACTACGTGTACTATAAATAATTTCTATATAAGACTAAAAAAAGGTTGTCTTTTTGTTCAAATATATCAGTCGCACATTTCGAAAAAATGACGTCATTTTTCAATATCTTTCTGAAGGTGTTCATTTATATTTTATACGGAAAGGTTTTGCTGTCAGTTCCGATCTCGTATCCGTTTTAAATTCTGGTACTGTTCTAGAGTTCGATCCAGTGAAACTCTTGATTTTAATCTCGATCCGACATTCGGTTTCGACTCCAGTCCCGTTCCCAATTCCAATCCCGGTCCTGACCATTCTACTGCCCGTCCCGCTTTCAGTTCTGATAACATTCACGATTCCAGTTTTTGCGAAGCCAAGGCAAATGCATGTATCAAAATAAAATATAAGCCACATTACTCTTAGATATACCTTTCTAGGAATGAAATATTTTTTATACTTTATGCAATCCCACCATACTTTCCGGCTGATAACTTTTTTCAGAAATTCAATTTAAAAGAAATAAAGCTTATCTTCTGCTCCAGGTCAAACTCCCTGCCAATACCGTAATAAAATTTTTTCAGTAATTTTAGAGATGTTTGTGAATATACAGACTAGAATTTAAAAACCGTTTTAACCTTTTGTTATCTTTCTTTTATCGTCCCGTCGCAATTTTTCATACATACCTTCAATATACAGACACACTGGATTTTATCGTTTTATTATATGTAAAGACTAACTTTTGTCTGCAGCCCCGCCCGCGAAGACATAAAATGAATTCCTTCCTCTTGTATATCGTCCCATTACAAAATGAAGATACCGACCGCTATCCCGTAAATAATTCTAATTCCGGTCCTGCTCTCGATATCATGTTCTTTCATTTTCGATTCATAACGTGATCCCGCTTCTGATTCCAACTCCGATGTTGATCTAAAGACATCCGATTCCACTCTCGACCTTCAATTCTAATTCTCGTCCTGTGTATAATTTCGATTCTACTCCCGGTCACGATTCTCTTAAAGATAAAGCCGTAGCATATATTAGTAATATTAAAGTAAAATTTGGGCTATCACTCGGGTATAGTGCACCTTTCTACGAGTGAAAGATTTTTTGAAATCTTTAGTAGCAAAAATATGAAGACGTAGCCAAGTTTTTTTTTTCGAAAGCTTCTCGTTCACACGTACAACATAAGGTAATTAGTTTCATAGTAACAAAATAAATGGTTACACGTAAAAAAAACATACATAATACACATAGCAGTTTTGATTTTCCATACAAAATTTCATCCATTATTTGACCCTCTTGGAGCTACTGCTCAAAAAACGAAACATGTTAATACTTTTCATTTGTAATTAGTGGTTAAAGTACAAATTTTGGGGTCAATAGCTCTAACGGTTTCATTTTTCAACACCTATTTGACCGATTGCTTATTATTCTTTATGGGTAACCCTTTCTTATTATATATTATGTTGTTTATATGTCTATCTAAAAGGAAACGAACAATGTCATATTTTATTAGTGTTGAAACCTGAAATGAAAATTTTGACTTTAATAACTTGAGCAGTTTCGATTTTGTTTAAAACACCTCATTTCTATATTTACCCCCCTCAGGGTTAGATTAAAAAAATATATATGTGATTATTTTTCAGTAATTAAATGAGTTTTAAGTTTGACCTATGTAACTTCAACGGCTTAGATTTTTTGTACAATAGTATATCACACTTTTCACCCCCTTAGGCGTTGAATTTCAAAAAATCCTGTCTATATAATTCTATAGACCTTCTGAACAAAATTTCAACTCTCTAAGCTTAGTTATGGCTGTGCGTAGATATATGTCTGTCAGTTTACTCTGTTATATATACAGATTATCAAAATGTATAGTTAACTTCAAGATATTGAAATAAGTCTAACTAATATGAATAAACGAGACAAACTTTTCTTGACTTTCAAATAAAATACGTTTTATTATTATTTATTTAATTAACATCTCATAAATGAATCAAATTCAAACACTTGGACTTTGTGTTTCAGGTGGCGGAACCCATAAGGAAAATACTTTCCGCGTTGATAAACACTTATTTATATCCAGCTTTAACGTTTCTCCGTTCAAACTGCATAGAGCTGGTCGGATCTATCGACTGCGCCTTAGTTTTGAAATTTTTGGAGCTGATGGATCTCAAATTGAGGCCCTTGACCGGAAAAGATGATAAACCACCGCCGTCTCCAGCCTTTCAAGCGCTTATGCGTAAGTGGAAGGACAAATAATTTAGCTGCTGCAGCGTACAATTCTTTATATAAACATGGTTATATAGAGTTATATAATGTTGGTGATCAAAAAAATTAACTATACAATATATGTTTTTGCACATTATCTTTCTATTTGTAGTTCTTAAATTTTTTCCAAATCCTGTAGTTTTGTTGATCTTAATTTCATATCTATATAATGTCGTAACGTGTTCTGAACTTGTGCTATACGCCTAATTTAAGACTTATCTTTATACGTCAGCCTCAAACAATATGTTGGTAGTATATGCTTCTGCATATATGTATATATACACATATATATTATAATTAAATGTAAATAAATTATGATAAACAATTATCTCGAATTTGCATATAAGATACGAAAAAACTTTTTCCCAAACTTATAAATGTTGATAAACCAAGTGAATAATTAACCATCAGACGTCAACGTTTACGATTACTGGCAACGGCTTTTGACAGTAATTGTAAACTTTAGCATTCATAACATTTTTACGCAACACTTAGTAAAATACATAAAAGTATATCTTAAACCTATTCCTAACTAATCATGAGATATGCATTCGTATATATCAAATAACATAGTACAAGTAGAGCAATTAGGGTAACCTTTACGTGATAGAGAATATTTAATTGCGTATCCGTATGTTCTGTGTACCCAGCCCGCTTGGCGCCGTGCTGGGTGGTCTGGGCGGTCATATGGTCGGTGGGCGGCACCATCGACCACACCAGCCGTAGAGTTTTCTCCGAGTTCATCAGAGGAATCACGAAAGAAGCCGACATGAGACCACTGTTTCCGGAGGAAGGAAGTGTATATGACTACAAGTTAGTATCGATACTAATAAAACAGATCACGAGAATTTTGGCTAAAATACTAAATTTGCTTAACGAAAACAGGCACTTTTTGGCAATGTGATTGGTTTTCCGCATTTATTGCCCGTTGATATCTCCATATGGTGCAATGTGTACAACTTGTGATGTTTTTGTAATAACACACTAATTGTTTTCGATATTCACCTTTCAGCTTCTAGCATGATTTTACTTCATAAAGTACACTTTTCTGTTATCTGTTACAATTTTTCTATGTTTTCTACGATATGCATTAGGCATGCATTCCAACGCTAAAACTGAGATTACATATTTTCTCTTAAATATTGGACTTACACAAATTGAAAAAAAATCGTCTCATACAAATGTTTTTTTAATAATGCATATATTCCACCTAAAAAAAATGGTACTGGATAATGTAAATAGAATAATTTATGGAACAATCAAATACCGTTGAGTGTATTCCATTATTGCGCAAAGATTTATAACTCAAGAGCCACTTCGCCTAAAGAAACACTAGATGTGTAACTGGAACAGATGAAACCTTACTCATAGACTATATTAAATAATTTAGGATGAAAGTATGTAATTCCATGCTAATGCGAACGAGTACCTCCCGTTTAAAAAGTGGTTCGATATATTCACGATAATATAACAATATCAACATTAAGGCATTGTAGTGTTAATTATATTGCTGATAATTATTTATTATACATGTACGTATGTATGACTATAAATACGTATAAGTTGTACATATAACTAACTTCGATTTCACATTTGACAAGATGCAAGAAAAAAGAATCGTTGTATTATTAAATCATCTGAGACAAATACGTTCATTCTGCGTTAGTTGTTAATCAGCCGACCGCTAAGACATAATCTCGCACAATCGCTTTATTTCCGGTCGAATGGCCTGGACTCTTGCGGCCCACGCTGGACGAGCGCTGGCTGTTGTCCGAGGCTTGGAGCGATTAGTTTAATTTGACTTAACAGTTATAAATACGTTCTGCTTCAAAGATATTGCTCATCACTATTGAGTCAGTAAAACCGTAATTGACCAGAAGTTCATTTCGATTCCGAATTCGTGTCTGTCTCACGCGCCACCTGGCGTAGCCACCAAGGAAACACATGATCTTCAAAAGGCAGAGGGGTTCGGATCCACTGAGTATTTTCCTCTATTTTCTAATGAGGGCCGTCGCAGGAGTTAATACCCAAAAACGCATCAAAATTATATGTATACACTTTTTATACGTGTTACAATCTTCTTCAATTATTACGGGTAATTCTTCACCCTTGTGCTTACTCTTATCACATTTTTCCACAATCTTAATAAACACCCCGTTCCCCATCACCTTCGTATAAATACAAGCCCTAGCTGTAAGTTATGTGCCATTTTGATTTCGAGCTAAATATCAGGTATACTTGTATTACTTTTAAAAGAAACAACACGAATTCGTCCATTTACTTTACCAAATATCAAGACGTATAAAAAATTAATAATATTTACAGTAATACAAGTCAAAACACTATTTCGCTCTTCGGCTTATTAAATCCTCAATATCGTAGATTTATCTTTTATCTTCAACGAAATCGTGGCACAGCTTGCACGACGGCGGCTTCACCGACCTGACCGAGGACGGCGAGCCGGCCAACCCCTACTGGTACGGCTGGATGGCGAACGTGGAGCAGTACGAAGTGGATCCTGAGGCTCAATTTGCCGGTGAGATTCCTGTACCATTCTATATTACGATAATGCTGCTGCGTTAAAACTTTGCCCCCGATATTATTACATGTCCAAAAGGTCGCACGAGGTTCACTATAAAATTATTGAGATACGGGAAAACTATAGAAGCAAGAAGACCAAATTTACATATCCTCAAAGTAGTCTCCATCAACGTGAACACACTTCTGTACACGAGCTTTCCACTAACGGAAAACATCGCCCTAGTCGTTTGACAATATCTCAGAGGCGTTCATATAGTTTAATGAAAAATTTCCTTAAATATTGTAGAGTGAAGTCTGCCTGTCTGTGAAAACTAATCTAAGAATTAGTAAAGGTATATTCATTTATGGGTATTTAGTGCAAAGTGGATGAGCTATCATGATGATATCATTACCTGATTATTTTTTTAGTATTGAACTTATTTATTCGGCGTACAAATATATGAAGTAAGTTAAGTTTTTATAGGCGGATTCATTTGGTTAAGTATAGAATAGTGCGAATTCCTTACTTTTTTATACCAATTAATTATTGATAACCGCAATGCCTAAGGAAATACCAAATTAATATCAGTCCGAGATCGGAATCACGAGCAAGATCAGGATCAGTATTAAGAGAGGGATATCATTTTGTAATAAAATAATTTAGCGATGATAGATATGTGAGTTCGGTTGATATAAAACATGAAAAATTTCATTTTATGTCCACGCAGGCGGCGCCGCGGACAAAAGCTAGTCCAAAAATAAACTAAAAATCAAGTACCTAACGAAACTGCTCACCTAAATTTTTAATAAAAAAAAAATTAGAAAAAGACGTTTAAATTAGTTGAAAATTATTATTATTCAAACGAATTAAATTTACTTACCAATTGAAATGCGGATCTAGACGTGTTTCAATTATCAAAATGAAATATTCGCAAGCCAAAAACAAAATACGAGTTACATATTCGCAGAGTTAAATGATTACCATCTCATTCGGTTAGCTCTGACTGTTGGTTTTTTATTTTCAAGCCAGAGCTGAGGTTCTACGTATGACTCTACACATTGTAATAACGAGGATGGTATCCCTCCTCCTATTCTTAGCCTGGGATTTTTGAAAAGATGACAGTTGTTGTAAAAAATAAGTGCCTTAATCAATTATCACGGATTCCATTAAAAATAAAATTCTTGTATTGTGATTGCGTTTGCAAACCGTGAAACATGTTCTAGGTTTTAACACAGTTTCGATTATAATGTAGACCTACTTTTCCCTTTGGAATTATATTTATTTTATTTCGTTTTAACAGTATTTCTTGCTATTTAATATTTTTTAGTAATTTCTATACAGACCTATATTTTACATCTAAAAATTCCCATTAATTATTTTTGAATAATATATTTTTAATTAATAAAACACAGTGCAATACAATAAACAAATTTTTATCAAACAAGTTAATTCCAAGAAAAATTCTGAGATTATATTTGATTGCCAAATCGCAAAGGATGGCTTGAATAGAATAACTGTTAATTATTATTGATTATTGGAAAAAAGTGGCGTAACTTAACCGTATTACTGTGTTCAATTGAAGATATTGAAGTGCCGACGCTGGACAACGTCCGCAGCGCCGCCATACTCGGGTACAAGATCTCCAACTACAACCACGCGCTGTGCGTCGGCCCCACCGGCTCCGGGAAGACCGTCACCATCACCGCCAAATTGACCAGGGGGCTGCACAAGAAATTCATATGTGACTTCATAGTCTTCTCGGCGAGGACATCGGCTAATCAAACTCAGGTAGACGTCTGACTGTACTTTATATTAAACATTTCGGTTCAGGTCTTCTGTTAATCTACTCGCAGGTGACTCCTATCCTGCATCGTATTTCAGCCTAAAGCTTTGGACCTTAAGCTCTTTCTATTGGTTCAGTTCGGATTTGAGGGCTGTCGATGTCCAGTTCTAGCGCTCGAGCGTGTTCTCCGGATCACGAGACAAAGTGTTCTATTTAATCTAAGTCAAAAATAACTCATTGTTCTGTTAGTTTATAGTCAAGCATGGAATCTTAATATTATATTATATATATAATAAGATAATTATAAAAATAAATAACACTTGCTTAGGTGTTCGATATCTGTCAATCCTCTGGAATCAATATTCAATCGTTTGGATAGAGATTCGTAGTGGAGAGGCAGATTCGAGGGTCATCGGTGGGTTGCATGCTGCATGTTAACGCATGTTGCAGGCAAGCGTGGAATCTTAATGTCAAGACGTAATGTCCTTTATTTCAAAAGGTTCGTTTAATATCTCACAGCAGCATTAACTAGATTTAATTGGTAGTCTTTTTTTAAAATGTGAAGATACAGTTTGTATTTTATTTCATCGCTCTACGAAAGTAGCAACTTTCACTTCGAGTTTTATGGAACTTTTTTCATTTCAATATTTTATTAAAATGAGTTAATCGTTTTCCAGAAATAGCACGTATAATAATAATACTTATATTAAAATATCAGTTTTACTTTCATACAGTGTTATCTTCCATGTTATATATAAGTATAAGTTTATTTAAAACTATTTGCATATGCCAACTATCAAATAATTTAATAATCATACAGGACGTGATCGACGGCAAGTTAGAACGACGCAAGCGCGGCGTGTTCGGCCCGCCCGCCACCAAGAGGCAGATTTTCTTCATAGACGACTTGAACATGCCCGCGCTGGAAGTGTACGGGGCGCAGCCTCCCATTGAACTGCTCAGACAATTCATGGATTTTTCAGGTAATTTATTTTCATTTATGTATTTTCATTATTTATTTATTATATTACATATACAATGTCTTTGTAATTACCGTATTAATAAATATTTGAATTTAGATATTCAAAGATAAAATATAACGAACTTAAAATAAACGATACATGCATAAAGTGGACATTAAATATTAATAATGTGTATCAAATGAAATTGTATATTTAGACAATAACTGTACAATATCCGCGAGCCCCTCAACCTGGTTTTTTTTGGTACAGTCTAGGCCAACGATAAGGCGACGAAGGCTGCCATTTCAAAATCAGAATCGTGTGTTCCCATTCAGGGATAAAAGCGGAGCAGCCCCGCAAACGCGCTTTACCCGGGCAGTGTCATAACTGCCTGTCATACGGACATTCGTCCAAGCACTGCCTCAATCCCGCGCGATGCGTTAAATGCCTCGGAAACCACGGCACAGCGCAATACACGCCCAACAAGGACACAGACGGTCCATCTGCCTGCGCCCTATGAAAGCAAAAAGGGCACACGGCCAACTACCTAGGACGCCCGCGTGCTCCAAAAAGAGTCCCCCCGCCCGAGACGGCCGCGTCGCGCCGAGAGCCCGCGCGCGGTCGCAGCCACATTAAGCGCCGCCCGTGCAGCGGCGGGATCACGCAGCGTCCCGTCGCCGTCGTCGCCGCGGACGACTTAAAACAATTAATGTCAATAATATCCATTCCACTAATGAGTTCGCGTCTCTCGCGAAGAAATTCCTCGCCGCCGTCAACCCACGGGAAAATTTATTTCACTCATCGATCACGCCTCACTCGTAGAGGCGATCAAAAATAATGAATTTTAACTCGATTAAAATTTATCTCCCCTTACATCCCATGCTGCGCCAGTGAGCCTAGTTAATAATCAGTGATTATTTTTCCACGCGATGTGAAGTCCCCAAACTTTGTTTTTGTTGTTCGCTTCGTCCGACCGTTTAAGCATATTATCTCCGCGCCAGACACATAAGTTTTACATTAGGGTCACCCTAAGGGAGTGGTTTTAGCGGTAAATATCCCGCATAACCCGGTCTCTAGGTCGCCATTTAGTCCGTGAAGATTTCCTCTTCGTAAGCAAAAAAAATAAAATAAATTACAAAAGTATGAATAGTAAGAAGTATTCACGCTAAAATCACAATTACAATGTCCCTTAAACTAATTAGCGTCGGTTCTCGTCAGGTTGGTACGATCGCCTAAATATAGGTGAATTCAAGACTATCATCGACACGAGCGTGGTGGGCGCGATGGGCCCGCCCGGCGGCGGCCGGAACCCCGTGACCATGAGGCTGATGAGGCACTTCCACTATATTTCTTTCACGGAAATGGAATACTCCAGCAAGGTATTTTATTAGCTTGTTACATGTTAGTGAATAATTCGATATCCACACATATAATAAAACAGTAGACAAAAAATACTGTATTTTAAATATATTTGAGAAAAACTACTTTGTTAGTAAATGACCGAATACATTAACTTTTTGTCTGTCTGTCTGTTTGTGCATTTGTTCGAAAATTCTTAAAAAAATACTAAACGACTATGATAGTTTGTATTACGAAGTAACATGTGGGATAGTTTTTATCTCGTTTCGTAACTATTTTTTTCATAACTGATCGTGAAAATAGAACCGGGGTCGAGATCATGGTGGGCATAGCATTATCAGCCGTTATAAAAGATGTAGAAAATCATTCTATGTTCACGCGAATGGAACTGCGGTCGAAAGCTAGTAATGATTATCACCCAAGTAGACAGATGTTTAGTGTCATACTTTAAGTGCTATTTAAAATACTGTATGTAGTTGATTCAACTTTTTCCCCTCATCAACAGTACAGCATATTCCAAACAATTCTCGGCTTCTGGACGCGTAACTTGGTAGCCGGGGTCACGCTGAGGGAGGCCCCATTCCTGAAGGGCTCTTTGGACATATTTACCGCCTTAGTCGAACAGCTGCTGCCGACGCCCACCAAATGCCACTATACCTTTAACTTGAGAGACTTGAGTAAAGTATTTCAGGGTATGCTGATGTTGGATCCGAAATCGCTGAAGGTAAAAAATATCACATTATACATACAATTTTATTAGAGTGTTTAAAAAAAATCTCAGTTTTTTTAAAGTTACAATATAAATATTTACCTTTACAGTGTGAAGATGATGCGATCAGATTATGGTATCACGAGCATTTAAGGGTATACCAAGACCGCTTGGTAAACGATGACGACAGGAAATGGTTTACGGAGTATGTACTTGTTTCATTGACCCAATCTCTGGTCATGTGCTTAAACATGTTGTGAATATGAAATTATTATTTAATTATTATAGCATATGCTAAGAAATATTGTTATTTAAGAGTTTTTTTTATTTGTTTTCTATTCGCAACTATTCCCAATACCGTGTATTAGAGTTGACGAAGATATTTGGCAACAGTATCAATTATTTCGTAAAACTTCTGAGCTAACAGAGTTGACGGCGAAAAGAGGATGAAACATAAGGGCGGGGGGCGGATAGTTTGTGAGCATTTCACACGCTTTTCGTGCTTTCACGCGTCGTGTATCAGCTAGATCCTGATACCTTGTGGATTTTTCTGATTTTATTGGAGTTGAACGTGTCCACGAGCGGTGATGACCACCTACTCTCTGGTAGCTCATTTGCTTCTCGAAGATTGTACAAAAAAAAACAAACGTATTCAACCACCATCAACTGGGCCGCCGTCAAGCACATGCTTTAGTTTTTACCAATTTGAGGTCACGAATATTTTTCAATTAATTATTGAAGAAAAGATACGGTTTTATTGTTATAACTCATGCATTATTTTTCTCTGTATGGTTATGTAATTAATGAAATACCTCAAAAAAAAGTCGCAGCCTATTACCGAACATAAAATGCACAACTACTCAAGTATAACATAGTGGAAATCATAATTGCATGTTATTGATCGAATAATGAAGAGAAAGACAGAAACTGCACACAAATGAATGCCTTTACGCAAAGAGGAAAGCTTAAGTTAACAAAATATAAGAAATATTTTTCTATAAGTTTTCGATGAATGTTGTTTCTTAGATTATTATTAAAAGTAAATTATATCCTATCTTGTATTCCTTCTCGAAATCATTCAATTATATCTTTAGTTTTTCAATGTCAACCGGGAAACATTAATAAATACAAGGTACGAATTATTTTGTTAGCTCTCTACCACAAAAAAATGTTTTTTTTTTTTATAGAGAATAGGGTTATTTAAAATGTTTACTTTTCAAATTTGTGAACGTAGTTCCTTTAAGAATTGTAATTATCAGCTCTTGAAAAATAATTCTTGGTAATTGTAGCTTGATGGACTCCATCGTGCGATCGGAATTCCAAAGAGATCCCGACGAGATCGTCGGCGGGCGGCTGATGCTGTACGCGGACTTCGTGGACATGAGCTCCGACGACCGCAAGTACGCCGAGATAACGGACTCGGAGCAGGCTAGTTCATTACTGTGACAACTCCTATCTAAAGTTTATTTTTAAGAAGCGAAATTGCAACAGAATTACATGTCGCTTTTAACGAAAATTGCTAACAAAGACCGGCAAGTGCGAACCGGACTATCATACCGTGGATTCTGTACCACCATACGATATGTTTGTTTTTTTTTATTCAACGAAAAAAATCTTTTTTTTATTGAGTTCGGGATCCGTAGCGCGCGCCTAACTCACAGTTGGCCGGTTTTCATTATTATCATTTTTCACTTCACAGCCTGCCCTATAATCAGACCGAGTTTGAGGCTTAAGTTTGAAGCTGTTTTTAAGATGGAGCGAAATCAAAATCAATTATAAGACACATTTCTTGTATGGAAATCTCCCATTTCTTTTTTTGTTCATTTTTTCTATTATTTATAATGATATCGGCCACAATAACAGATCTTATGAGAATTTTAACATGATTACGGTTACGGTTCGCTCGATGATCATGATAATTTCTTTAAAGTTAGAACAAACAGACAGCCGAATGGACAAACAGCGTAGGCTCAATAAGAGTCTCTTTCAGAGTTTCATTGTTCTATTTTTAACGTTTTAAAACTATATTGTACATGTACCGAATTGAAATGTATTGTGTTTAAAAAAATAATTTTTATTTTATTAAGCCATACACAGTTGGTTCCACTTTAATACATGAACTAGCAACGATTTCATCATTCGACAGCTCGATGAGATGCTGGTTCATTACTTGGCCGAGTACAACTTGGCGTCAACGGCACCGCTCGACTTGGTGATGTTCGAGGATGCGATAGCTCATCTGTGCAGAGCTGCGCGGATCATGAGACAACCGATGGCGAACGCGTTGTTCTTGGGAATGGGCGGCTCTGGTGAGTGGAAACATATAAAGACTTTGTACAAAATACACGCTGTTTTAGTTCTTTACAACTACCAATATTATGGTAATAAAATTATGAAAACATGAATTTACTTTTTTTTTATATTAGATTTTTTTTTAATTTTTACGTTGATATTAACATTTATCACCTAAAAGTATATTCCTGAATAAGACGTGGTTTATGGTCACATGGTCTAAAAATGTGTAAAACAGGATTCATTCTTGCTAACATTACAAAATCTATGGTGAACTCAATGTAACTGACGTCAATCATAGTTTGTTGTGACAAAGTTGTGCTACAACGTTGTTAAGATTATCGTTTTTTAAACTATTTTTTTTCAAGTATACTAATTTTGTAAAACGGTAATAAAAGTTGTAGTAATTTTCACATTTAGAACAAATTAGTGCTTTTGGATTATGTTTTGGCAATAAAATTATTGCTTACTTTTGCTGCAAAATTTAAAAAAAAATTTAAGCTATTGCATAGCTTTTATCCCGGGCTTTGAGTGCGGCGACCGAATGAAGAAATTCCGTAACGAAAATAAAACCTAAACCCCCCACTCCGCCTACCATGTAGCTCAGCCGAGCATTTGCTTAACGTGTATGTATATAGTACGACTGTACGAAGCTCGAAAGGATCGAGACGAGCTGCTCCGAAATCCGACGAATACGTAAGCAGCTGTTTGTGAGAAAGTATATAGGTGTATAGGTATCCATCATATCTTTATAATGCCCCACTCCCCGCATGTGCTCCGTAAGTGTACATGTAGGTGTATATGTATACAAAGGTGTACCTATGTAGAATAGTGAATAGCAGTTGCTGGGGAATAGCTATATGCATAAAATTTCTGTATAAAGTGTTTTAAATATTAATAAACAAAGTACATTTATTAATGAAGAAAGTGATGAAAAAATTGAATTAATATCAAAGAAAAAAAATACTGCATAAATAAATAAATAATTATAATTGCGTAAGTTGATAAAAAATGCTATGCAATAGCTTTACCGCGGCAGTCCCAGAATGCCACACGTTTAATTTTTATATCTAAAAATTTCAAATAAAATGTACCTTCCGTAACGCATAAATATAGCTGGATATCCAGTGATACTTATAAGGCTTTACTCTGTTTTTAAAGAACAGCGCCATGTATAGAAAGCATTTTGATATTTACGTAAATTGTAATCTCCCGGTAATTTAATCAATTTCAACGATTTTTCAACGTGAATGTTCCATTTTAGTGGACGTATCTAAAAACATTAATTAAAAAAAAATAAAAACGAATTTGTTCATATTCAAACAATTCAATACAATAAATTTAATACCAACGTAATAAAAATATGAATAATACAGTTACAATATGTTTTAACAATATAATGAAACAATGTTTAAAATGTCTAAAAGTTTACAGACTAGATAACACTATAAAGCAAAACATTAGTTTACGTCTGAAACTATAGACACACAAACTTTCAACCCGCAAGTTTCCTTCTTGTAACACTTGTAAGTATACAAATGCGTGTGAGCGCGGTGTGATTTAAATGTCCGTCGATGCCGGTGCCGACAGCTCCCCGGATGCTACTTTCGCTAGCGATCCCGATAATTTATTACATCAATCGTTAATATAAACGTACTTGGGATAGTAGCTGATTTTATATTTGTTATTTTTGGTTGTGAAGAAACACGTATTGTCGCAACTACGGCTCACGTTATTGTATACACATAAAATATACACTAAGGTTTAGGTCTTTTAAACTTCAAATCAACAAAGTTTCGTAAAAATCGATCAAGCAGTTTTTGCGTCATGCGCGAACTAACACATAGTTCTATAGCACTTGCTTATGTCCATGTTTTATTTTGCATTTGATCTGTTTATATGTACGGTAGGCCGGCAAAGTGTGTCTCGTCTCGCTGCGTACATAGCCGAGCTCACGTGTATGCAAATAGAAATCACGCGCACCTACGGCATGAGCGAGTGGCGGGACGACCTGAAGCGCACCATGATGAAGGCCGGCGCGGAGAATCGGGGGATGGTGTTTTTGTTCTCGGATGCGCAGGCGAGTTTGAGATAAATTGATCTTGTCAGTTTTATTAACAATATTATATTATGCAGGATTTTCGATTTTTATTTTTCGATTTTCAATAACCTTTTAATCATTATGTAAATGAAGATGAAAAATAACGATTTTTTTTTTTATATTGATACTTGCATTTTGTAACAGATAAAAATGGAGGCCTTTTTAGAAGATTTAAACAACGTCCTATCATCAGGCGATGTTCCCAACATATATGAGAACGAGGATCTAGACAAAATTTATCAGTCGATCCGGCACATCGCAATGCAACTGAGTTTGCCACCGACAAAAACGAATTTGTTATCCCTTTACCAAAGGCGCGTGCGCAGCAATTTACATGTAGTCGTCGTTATGAGTCCAATCGGAGAGGTATTATATTATACGTTGATAACGTTATTTTTGACAGTTCTCATTGTATAAATTAGTATAAATCGTATTTTTAACTATTATGAGGTTTTTAAGAGACGAACTGGACATCTGGATTTTATTAGTTGGCTCGTAAGCAATTTTATGCTGATGGATGTAGTCGGTTGTAGTATAACGCGTCGTAAGACTATTCTAATGTAAGCTTTTATGTGTAGTACAACTTAACAGCAGCTCGTACGTACGACCGAATGTTAGTTTTTCCGTAAATGCCTAAAATGTGCCTTCAGTTTACTAAATTGTTGGTATTTAAGTTAAAAACAAATTTAATACAAAGGTCGGTAAGGGCCGCCCTAGAAAATCCTATGCTGACCATATTAGTGGCATAGTAAAAAAGGCCAAATTTAAGAACGTGAAACCTACGAGCTTGCATGAAAATATTGATTGATGTTAGTGAGGCGAGAGACATATGCAAAGATCGTACCATGTGGAAATCTATAGTCTCTGCCTACCCTTTTCGGAAATAGGCTAAGATGATATTATTATTATTATTCTACATACTCTTCCAAATTAACGAGTTAATGAAATAATAAAAAGTAAATATATCAAAGGAAAGTTGAAAGTCGCTAAAGTCGC